>JAQQSY010002402.1:0-13703 GCA_028646535.1 Procyon lotor
ATGGCCACAATTGCCAAACTGTGGAAAGAACCAAGATGTCCTTCAACAGATGAATGGATAAAGAAGATATGGTACATATATACAATGGAATATTATGCCTCCATTAGAAAGGACGAATATCCAACTTTTGTATCAACATGGATGGGACTGGAAGAGATTATGCAGAGTGAAATAAGTCAAGCAGAGAGAACCAATTACCATATCTTCTTTATCCATTCATCTGTTGAAGGGCATCTTGGTTCTTTCCACAGTTTGGCAACTGTGGCCATTGCTGCTATGAACATTGGGGTACATGTGGTCCTTCTTTGTAATGCATCTGCTTCTTTGGGGTAAATGCACAGTAGTGCAATGGCAGGGTCATAGGGTTGCTCTATTTTTAATTTCTTGAGGAATCTCCACACTGTTTTCCAAAGTGGCTGCACCATCTCGCAATCCCACCAACAGTGTAAGAGGGTGCCCCTTTCTCCACACCCTCTCCAACATTTGTTGTTTACTGTCCTGTTGATTTTGGCCATTCTAACTGGTGTAAGGTGGTATCTCAGTGTGGTTTTGATTTGAATCTCCCTGGTGGCTAAAGATGAACATTTTTTCATATGTCTGTTAATCATTTGTATGTCTTCTTTGGAGAAGTGTATAGACTTCGTTTTAGTCTACATACTTTATGTATTACTAATTTATTCAATCCTCACATCTCAAGAAATAGGCACTATTATGAGTCTCAAGCTCTAGTTTTGAATCTCAGCTAAATTTCTACAAGAAGAAAAAAAGGAAGAATCTCAAGTATGACTCATTATGTCTCAAGTTTTTCCATCAACTATGTTACAATGTTTTTCTCTTTTATGTCTAATTTAAGAAATTTAACCCTACCTTAATTTCATGAAATTATTTTCCTAAATTAGGTTCTAGTTACTGTATTAAATTGTTTTTAATTTTAGGTATATAATACATATATAATTAATTTTGTGTATAATGCAAGGTCAAAGACCAGATTTTATTTCCCTCCATGGCTATTCAACATGTTCAATCATTTATTGGAAAGTCTGTCTTTCCCCCATTGGTATTATAAATTATTTGTTTTTATATGTATGTATTTACTTTTGAGCTCTCTTGTCTTTGATTCATTGATTTCTCTATCTTTGTGCAAATACCACACTGAAAAAGACAAGCTAGATTCCAATCCTTATCTGTTCTCTGTGGAGGCTGTCCCACTCAGAGTGTGGCACCAAGGATTCCTTCTAGAGTGAGGAAAAGTCCACAGTGCTCCCAGTATCCTTCTTCTGTTACCTCCCCTACTGTCTGCTACTGAGCTCTGTCCTCAGCAACAAAGACTTTACAGACAGATTTGAAAATCACTTTTTTTAAAAGATTTTATTTATTTATTTGACAGAGATAGAGAGCAGAAGTAGGCAGAGCAGCAGGCAGAGGGAGAGGGAGAAGCAGGCTCCCCGCTGAGCAGGTAGTCCAATGCGGGGCTCAATCCCAGGACTCTGGGATCATGACCTGAGCTGAAGGCAGCTGCTTAACCAACTGAGCCACCCAGGCGCCTCAAAAATCTCTTTTAATAGGAGGAATCTACTTAAAAAATCCTGGATCTTGGAACATTACATCAAAAACTAATGGTGACTAACATAATAAATAATTAATAATAATAGTAATAATAAAAATAAAAATAAAAAATAATAATAATGTATGCTTTAAAAAAAATCCTGAAGTATACTTAAAGATTCTAGTTTGTATCATGTAAACCATACAGTGTTCCTTCAGGATGCTGTCCCCTTTTCATCACTAGAAAACAATTCTAGAAAAATGCAGCCAAGAATAAGGAATTACATTAACAGAGAATGTGACTCACATCTCTGAAATCTGAAGAACTGTTTCCAGGCTGAAGCCAGTCTGCTCAGGGGTCTTCTGGAAGTCCTCTTATGCTTCTATACCCTTAATTCAAACCTTATAAAAAAGTTATTCCTTATTTCCTGATAAATTTCCTGGTAAGATCTCACCTTCATATATCTTTATGAGGCTTCCAAATCTCAGTACTATGAAACATGGAGGGAGAAGTTAGGATCTGAGCACACACACACATTTATTTAGCCTGTATTTTGTTCCTATTCCATGGAGGAAAGATAGCAAACAGCCCCTAATGACCCATGAGCTTAGTGGAGGAGAAAGGAACTAGCAAGGACAAGGCAATTAAAAGTTCCTCCTCAACACTCCCTTATTCAGTCTTCCCCCCTACACAATAGAAGTTAGGGTACAGATGCAAACCTCCCTACCCCATGCCAGTACAAGTACTCATGGACCACAAATCTCCATCTAAGTACTAAAATAAGAAGTGGGTCTTATTTTCCAGCTCTCAGTTGGCCTTCAGCATCCCCATCTCATAAAAATAATCTACATAGTTAATAGCTCAGATATCTCATACTATTACAAAATTCAATCTCACATGCCTCAGACGAGGTGTGGTCAAATCTCATGCTTATCCAAGTGCTTTAATCCTGAATTTTGCCCATGGGACTTCTCATGATAAGAAGTGTGGAGTGAGTATTTGGTTCCCAGAGACTGCCCCCTCCAGTTATGTCTGTCAATAAGCAGAGCTGGCTGCCTATACTGCTGTCAGTAAATAAGGGCATAGCAACACCAGCTTTTACCTCATCTTTATTCAAACTCATTTCTAAATTCCATATCTAAAATACCAATATTGGGAATTTTTCTTTGACCTCCACATCACAACCAGGGACACTTATATTTCACCCCATGTCCCAAATCATCACAAATATGTATTTCATTAAGTGTAAGAAGTCACTGAATTCAAATACATCATTACTTTATGTAGCATTAACAAAAAAATAAAAGATCATAGCCAATTAAATAATGACCCAGTTCTAAGATCTTGTTGATTTAAAGAGGTTAAAATGTGAAAATTGTGCATATTTAAAAAATACATATTTCTGAATAAAGTCAGGATTTGGTGAAGTGAGGCAACAAAATTGGAAAGATAATTATGTGAATTTTATTGAAAATGGAGTTAACACTGCTGATCATAAACCACATGAGATGAATAAATATATGAGGAAAAAAATGTCAAATCATCTTTCCAAGACACACTTAGCCTTTTTTACGACCATGGAAATCCTTTGTTTACCAAGAAGAATGTGCAGGCCCCATGAACAGTCCTACTAGCTAAGAATGAGACAGGGTCAGGAGTGAGCAATGAGTTGCTTTTCAATTCTGGACCAGAGACTAGTAAGTGCACAATAAAGAAGGGACTATGTGTACATATAAGAACACATGCCACTGAAGGGGAGATTGACATGGCCGGTCCTCCCAAGCTCTCCCCCCTTTTATTTAAATTTTAGAAATAATGACCATGTAGGTGCCACGGAGAATCATTGGAGTCCCATAAACATCAAGATAGCCCTCTCATTAGAAAGGATTATAGATTTTTCTCCATGTCTCCCTATCTTTTTCCCACTTGCCTACCTGGTTCTTTTTCCCTCATGGGAAAATATAACATGATGATGAGTCTGTAATAGACGTCCCTGGTAGAACCCATTTCACAGTATGACTTCAGCAGCTACAGCAGTCTCCTAGACAGACAGGGATTATGGAAATCAGAGACATGACACGAAGAACTGGGCTGGCAGGAGAAGGTCTCAGCTTTCAGAGATCAGGTTTCCCTAGGCGCAGTTGTTCTCTTCAGAAATCCTCTAGTCTCCTCTCTGTCTTCTGAAGCCTTTACCACACACCTGTTGAACCTATGACTGTGTTTCTCTTTCATTCATATAGTCATAAATTTTTAGGGTTACTTTTTCTTAAATTTCCCATCTTTGAAGCACCTTTAGCACCCTTTCTTAGAGCTCCAAGTTACATGAGAGAGGGGTCAGAGATAGGCAGAAAGGGGAAACTTCTGAGAAGTTTATCCTGAGTATTGTTTCTACAGTAAAAGGTTGAAAACACAGATCTTGAGAAACTGTGGACTCAGACAAAAGGAGAAAAAGTAGGGGCAAAAATTAAACCTACCCCACATGACATTCGCAACCCCTTTCTGCAGGGATCCAAAGTCTAGAGGAAACAGGTATCAAGAATGTGTCACAGAAAACCAGGAAAAAATACTCATATAGTCTTCTTCAGCCCAGAGAACTGCAGGAGTGTCATTGAGACACAGTCTGCGTAAACTTGAACACCAGCCCCAACCAAAGTCTTCAACTAAAAAAAAAAAAAAAAAATCCTGGGCACCTGGATAGTTCAGTTGCTTAAGGAGTTGCCTTTGGCTCAAGTCATGATCTCAGGGTCTGAGATCCACCCCTGTGTCCATCTCCTTGCTTGGCGGGGAGTCTGCTTCTCCATCTCTCTCTCCTTCTCCCCACTGCTCATTCTCAATTGCTTTCTCTCTTTCTAATAAAGAAATACAAACTTTAAAAAATAAAAAAAATCTTGTTGACACCGGTTGTTTATTGTGTTGTTGATTTTAGCCATTCTGACAGGTGCGAAGGGACATCTCATTGTGGTTTTGATTTGTATTTCCCTGATAATCAGAGATGAGCATCTTTTCATGTGTCTGTTGGCCATCTGAATGTCTTCTTTGGAAAAAATGCCTATTCATGTATTCTGCACAAATTTTAATTGGATTATTCATTTTTTGGGTGTTGAGTCTGGGAAGTTATTTATATATTTCGCATATTAACCCGTTATTATACGTGTCATTTGCAAATATCTTCTCTCATTTTGCAGGTTGCTTTTAGTGTTGTTGGTTGTTTCCTTCACTGTGTAGAAGCCTTTTATTTTGATGAAGTCCAATAGTTTATTTTTTGCTTTTGTTTCCCTTGCCTCAGGAGATAGCTAGTAAGAAGTTATTAAGGCTGATGTCAGAGATTACTTCCTGTGTTCTTCTCTAGAATTTTTAATTGTTTCATTTCTCACATTTAAGTCTCTAATCAATTTTGAATTTTTTTCATATGGTGCAATAAAGTGGCCCAGATTAATTCTTTTGCATATTACTGTGCAGTTTTTGAGGATGTCAAGAATGGGGAACCCTCTTCCTCTGTTGGTAAGGATGCAAATTGGTATAGCCACTCTGGAAAATAGTATGAGGTTCTCCAAAAAGTTAAAAATAGAACTACCCTATGATCCAGCAGTTGAACTACTAATTCTGTAGGATACAACAATACTGATTTCAAAGTATTGTTCCAATGATTGAAACATTGATTCCAATGTTTATAGGAGCAATAGTCAAATGATGGAAAAAGCCCAATGTCCATCAACTGATGAATGGATAAAGAGGAACCCTCCTACACTGTTGAGAATGCAAGTTGATGCAGCCACTTTGGAAAACAGTGTGGAGATTCCTGAAGAAATTAAAAATTGAGCTACCCTATGACCTAGAGTTGCACTACTGTGCATTTACCCCAAAGAAGCACATGCAGTGCAAAGAAGGACCATATGTACCCCAATGTTCACAGCAGCAATGGCCACAATCACCAAACTATGGAAAGAGCCAAGATAGCCTTCAACAGACGAATGGATAAAGACGATATGATCCATATAGACAATGGAATATTATGGCTCCATCAGAAAGGATGAATACCCAACTTTTTTTGACATTGAAGGGATTGGAGGAGATTATGCTGAGTGAAATAAGTGGAGCAGAGAGAGTTAATTATCATATGGTTTCATTTACATGTGGAGCATAATAAAAAACATGGAGGACATTGTGAGAAGGAAAGGAAGGGTGAATTGGGGTAAATCGGAGGTGAGATGAACCATGAGAGACTGTGGACCCTGAGAAACAAACTTAGGGTTTTGGAGGGCAAGAGGTGAGGGTATTTGTGAGCCTGATGGTGGGTATTGAGAAGGGCACATATTGCATGGCGCACTGGGTGTGGTGCATGAACAATGCATCCTGGAACACTGAAAAAATTAAATTAAAAAAGGAGAATGTTATGTATATATATATATATAATGGAATATTACTCAGCCATAAAAATAATGAAATCTTGCCACTTGTAATGATATGGCTGGAGTTAGAAAGCATTATACTAAGTGAAATAAGTCAGACAGATAAAGACATACACTATATAGTTTCACTTATATGTGTAATTTAGGAAAAAACAAGTGAACAAAGGGGAAAGAAAAGAGATAAGGAGGTAAACTAATAAATAGACTCAACTACAGAGAACAAACTGATGGTTATCAGAGGGATGGTGGAAGGGAGAATGAGTGAAATAGGTGATGGGGATTTAGGAGTGCACTTGTGATGAGCACTGGGTATTGTATGGAAGCAGTGAATCACTATATTGTACATCTGATATTACTATTACACTGCATATTATCTAACTGGAATTTTTTTCTCCCAAAATATGTTTATTTTATTTTTTCAGTGTTACAAGATTAATTATTCATGCATGAACTGACTGGAATTTAAATGAAAACTTGGGAAGTGATCTCTTTCTCCCTGTCAAATAAATGAATGAAAATCTTTAAAATAAAATAAATACAATAAAATGAAATAAAATCCTGTCTCTGGTTTGAACATTATATTCCAACTACAGTAGCTTATCCACAGGCATAGACAAATAGTGATTAAAGGAAAAAGCAGCCTGGAACAAAGAATGAGGATGAATGGTACAACAGCTCATATTTGTGATTAGAAAAGCTCCAAAACAGGTATACAATCCACACAGCCTTCTGGAAAATCCCTCACCACTGACAGACACTTTTTCCCCTACAAGCTCGCATTTAAATATACATCTATCAAAATTTAGTTTTTCACTCTCTATTTTTAGTGTGAATCCTCATAGACCTATCCAAAACAATGTTTCACAAGTATATGTGGACAGGGGCCATTGATCTGAGTGTAGTGCCCTGGTCAGCCCTGCTTATTTTCTCTACAAGGTGTTGAGAATAAAAACTGAAGGGATGAGCTTAGGGAAGAAAGAAAGGCAAGGTCGCACATTCTCTATATCACTGTTTTTCAAGTAAGACCCAATGAAGACAAACAGAAAGCATAGAAGCAATATAGGACCTCCACCAAGACTCTGGAACAAAACCTTGAACAGCACAGAAGGCTACCAGTTATCTCCTTCCCTTTCCAACTGCCTGCTACTAACTCTGTTCTCAGAAAATGAATCTGTAGAATTATAAGTGTATGTCTATAAATGAATCCAATTGAAAGCCCTGAACACTCAGAAACCAAATCACAAGTATGCCATCACCTCATAGATGAAGTTTCTGGGTTCCAGAGATCCAGAATGAGAAATGCACAAAGCTTGGGTACAGGAATGGGCATGACGAGAGATGTACCAGTGAGAGTCCTAATCTTTCTTATTCAGTGCTTGGGAAATGTGTTGGCTGCACCCAGCTTTTAATTTAAATACCTTTACTTTTTAATCTATGTCTTGAATTACTTTTAGAGATTTTATTATTATGTTCTGATAAACTCCTCTGATATGGGGACTTATTTGTTACCACAGTGGAACCTATCCTATCCTCAGTAATAAATTGGATTAAGAGTTCAGCAGAGTTTGGGGACCTAAAAGGAGACAAAATTCAGTGAGAATATATAAAATGGCAGATCACTTATATCAAGTGGGAGAGATGGACAGTCATGTAGAAAGATAATGGCAAAAACAAAACAAAAAACCCCACAAACAAGCAGACAAAAATAAAATAGCTTCTCTCCATCTTCCTATACTTCTCCCATATATATTATTAACACCAACACACATGGAGACCAGATGGTGGCAATATCTGGCCTTGCACTGAAAATAGAGAGGAAGAAGATCCTTTGTCCCCATTAAGTAAGACTATATCTTTATTAAGCCTTGGAGAGATGTGCTTTTCATGTGCTTCTTCCTCAAGGTTTGATTCATCCATAGTTTACCTCAATGAATGAGACAGAACCACTTGGTGAATTTGGGGAAATATAAATTGCTGGGCCCCTCACCCAGAGTTTCCAATTCAGCAGGTCTGGGGTGGATTCTAATAATCTGTTTCAATTCCAGGCTTTTCTACTGGCCAAGTACTATTCTTTTTTACTTTAGTTTCTAATTATTTTTTCAGTGCTCAAACTGTGGATGGCATCCCTCCTAGTCTTCCACAAAGCCTCCCTGCAGCATAGTCACAATGGGGGAGGTTGCAGTTAGAGGAAGGGATGATAGATGGTGGAACCATGCTGAAATTTGGTAACGAGTGACTCTACAAAATGATAAAACCACAGAGTGAGACAGGGGATTGTATTTAAAAGAGGAGGAGGTACTCTGAGCACTATGTCAATACAAAGGCATAAGACCCAAATATTTTACTGTGCACCAACCTCCAAACAGAGTTAAAAGTTACCTTTAGAATTATAGAAGAAGGAGAAATGCCCAATTTACCCCTTATTTCCCTAACCCACTTGTTGCCAGTGTATAGTGATATTGGCCTGGACAACACAAGTCTCAGAAAAAGCCATTTCAAACATGCACACATGCATTAGATCAACATTTGAAGCCAGATATCAAGGTCACATCCCCACCCCTTAGCAAAGAAAGGATTCTGGGGATTAGAAGCCTGGAAGGAGGAATGTAGCTGACAGGGCACACAGCTCATATTTCTGCATCTGGGATCATTAGTTCTCTCTACTCAGACTTTATGAAGGTCCTTTCCACCCCTGGACAGTCTTATGTGAAACTCCTGGCACAGACTAACCCAAAATATTAAATAGAAATCATTCAAATAACTGTTTATTTTTCCCCCCAACATTTATAGTGTAGACCCCATAGCTCATTCTAAACCATCATATCCCAGAGTTAGATGTAACCAAAGATGTTGAGAACAGAGCAGCACATTTAATAATGATCAGGAGTACTGCTAAAGTGACATATAATTATGTGGCAGCTCCCAATCCAGTGAACACAGAGGAAAATGCTGCAGGAAAATACAGACAAAAACACTTCTGTGGATGGAAATCAGAGGATAAGAAATGTACCAATAAATTCCCAGAATCATACAACATACCAATTTGAATCATTAAGAAATAGAAAATCCAGGAGCATGTGAGTGGCTATCAGTTAAGCATTGACTCTTACCTCAGGGCATGATCTCACAGTCGTGGGATCAAGCTCTTGATCAGGCTCTGCACTCAATGTGGAGTGTGGATAAAATCTTTAAAAAAAGAAATAGAAAATCTACACAAACTAATAATAAGTTAGAAAACTGAATCAGTAACCAAAACTTCCAAAGAAAGAAAAGCTCAGAACAAGATGGCCCCATGGATGAATTCTAAACATTTCGAGAAGAATTAACAACCATCCTTTCAAAAAAGTGGAGAGGAAGAAACACTCCCAAAACACTCCCAAAACACTCCCAAACAAGGCCAGCATGACTGATACCAAAGTCAGATAAGGACACTATAAGGAAAGAAAACTACAAGCCACTATTCCTGATGAATGTAGGTATAAAAATTCTCAAGAAAAGGCACTAGCAAACTGACTTCAACATCACATTAAAATAAGTCAAGCAGAGAGATCCAATTACCTTATGGTCTCACTTACGTGCTGAGAATAAGGAAAAACATGGTGGGCATTGTGAGAAGGAAAGGAAAGGTGAATGGGGGGGGAAATCAGAGGGGGAGATGAACCATGAGAGACTGTGGACCTGAGCAACAAACTGAGGGTTTAGGAGGGGTGGGGGTGGGGAGTTGGGTGAGCCTGGTGGTGGGTATTGACGAGGGCACTTATTGCATGGAGCACTGGATGTGGTGCATGAACAATAAATGTTGTAACATTAAAAAAATAAAATAAGCTCCGGGTGATTGATGTAGGTGATGAACCACTGAGTTCTACACCAGAAACCAATATTGCACTGTATGTTAACTAAAATTTAAATTAAAAATAAAATACAATACAATAAGTAATAATTCATCGTTATGTAAATTATAATAAAGTTGACTTAAAATTACAAAAAAAAAATAAAATAAAATAAAATAAAATAAACATATTTGGGGAAAAATAAATAAAAGGATCATATACCATTATCAAGTAGGATTTATCCCTGTGATGCAGGGATAGTTCAACATATGCAAGTCAATAAATGTGATACATCACCTTAATAGAAATATAAAAATCATATGATCATTTCAATAGATGTAAAAAAGGATTTGAAAAAATTCAATATTTTTATGATTATACAATGAATGTACCTCATCATAATAAAGGTCACATATGAAAAGCCCACATCTAGTTTCATGCTCAATGGTGAAAGATTGAAAGCTTTTCCTGTAAGATCAGGAACAAGACAAGAGTGTCTATTCTCACCTATTCAACATAGTACTGTAGATCCTATACAGAGTAATTAAGCAAGAAAAAGAAATAAAAGCAATCCAAATCAGAAAAGAAGAAAAATTGTCTTTGTTTGCCAGTGACATGATCTTGTATATAGAAAATCCTAAAGCCTTTACCAAAAAAAAGTTAAATTAAATTTAGTAGTTTTAGGAGATAAAATTAGCATGTAAATATTAATTTTGTGTCTATACACTAACAATTAACTACATGAAAAAGAAATAAAACAGCATTATTTACAATAGCACCAAAACCAATAGAAATCAGAAAGAGAGACAAACCATGTTAGACTCTGGACTCTGGGAAACAAACTGATGGTTACAGAAGAGAATGGAGTGGGAAAATGAGGTAGTCAGGTAATGGGTATTGAGGGTGCATGTCGTGATGAGCACTGGGTGTTATGCACAACTAATGAATCATTGAGCACTATATCAAAAACATGTTGGCTAACTAAACATAATAAAAATATTTTCTTTCCTAAAATAAAAAACAAACAGACACTCAAACAAACAAAAACAATACAATATTACAGAATATATTTAACCAAGGAGGTAAAAAAATGTATGCACTGACAATTATAATACACTGATAAGAGAAACTAAAGAAGACACAAATAAATGGAAAGATATTCCAAGACCATGAATCAGAAAAGTTAATATTGTTAAAATGCCCAACCACGCAAAACCAATGCAATACAAAATTTCAAAGGTATTTTTTGCAGAAGAAGAAAAATCATTTTAAAATTAGTACAGAACTTCTACATAGAGCTGTCCAATTTTCCCAGGACCATTTATTGAAGAGACTGTCTTTTTTCCACTGGATATTTTTTCTGTTTTGTCAAAGATTATTTGACCATAGAGTTGCGGGTCCATATCTGGGCTCTCTATTCTGTTCCACTGGTCTATCTGTCTGTTTTTGTGCCAGTACCATGCTGTCTTGGTGATCACAGCTTTGTAATAAAGCTTGAAATCTGGAAATGTGATGCCCCCAGCTTGGTTTTTCTTTTTCAGCATTTGCTTAGCAATTCGGGGTCTTTTCTGGTTCCATACAAATTTTAGGATTGTTTGTTCGAGGCTTTTGAAGAAATCCAGTGGAATTCTGATCGGGATGGCATTGAAAGTATAGATTGCTCTGGGCAGTATAGACATTTTCACAATGTTTATTCTACCGATCCAGGACCTACAAAAGATCCCTGAGAGCCATAGCAATCTTGAGACAGAACAAAGCAAGAGAATCTCATCTTCTAATTTTGAACTATGTTACAAAGCTATAGTAACCAAAACAGTATGGTACTGACTTAAAGACGGATACATAGATAAGTAGAATATAATTAAGAGGGACACCTGGGTGGCTCAGTGGGTTAAGCCTCTGCCTTCAGCTCAGGTCATGATCTCAGGGCCCTGGGATCAAGCCCTGCATTGGTCTCTCTGCTCAGCAGGGAGCCTGCTTCCCCCTCTCCCTCTGCTTGCCTCTCTGCCCAATTGTGATCTATTTCTCTCTGTCAAATAAATAAATAAAATCTTAAAAAAAAATTTAAAAAAGAGGGGCGCCTGGGTGGCTCAGTCGTTAAGCGTCTGCCTTCGGCCCAGGTCAGATCCCAGGGGTCTGGGATCGAGCCCCGCATCGGGCTCTCTGCTCCGCGGGAAGCCTGCTTCTCCTGCTACCGTCCCCTCTGCTTGTGTTCCCTCTCTCGCTGTGTTTCTCTCTGTCAAATAAATAAAATCTTTAAAAAAAAAAATTTTAAAAAAGAATATAATTGAGAGCCCAAAAATAAATTCATACATATAAGGTTAACTGATCTTTGGCAAGGGAAATGAGATTACACTATAAGTAAAGGACTGTTTCTTCAATAACAATAATCTTGCTGGGATAACTGTATACTCACGTGCAAAAATGATGAAACTAGATCCTATCTTGCACCCTTCACAAAACTTAAATTGAAATAGAAGAGTTAAATATACGATGTGAAACTGTAAAAACCCTAGGAGAAATCATAGAAAAATAGTTCCTTGGTGTCAGGCTTGGCAATAATTTGGTTGGATACACCATCTAAATCACAAGCAAAAAAAGGCAAAATAAGCAAGTGGGATTATATCAAACTAAAAAGCTGTGTACAGGGGTGCCTGGGTGACTCAGTAAATTAAGTGTCTGCCTTTGGCTCAGGTCATGATCTCAGAGTCCTGGAACTAAGCCCCACGTCGGGCTTGATGCTCACAGAGGATTCTGCTTGTCTCTCTCCCTCTGCCCTCACCTATGCTCATATTGTCTCTCTCTCTTGCTCATTCTGCTCTCTCTCTTAAATAAATAAATAAAATCTTTAAAAAATAAAAATAAAAAGCTTTTGTACAGAAAAAAAATCATCAAATGAAAACACACAGAATGAGAGAAAATATTTGCACCATCGACAAGGCAAAAAGCCAAACTACTGAATGGGAGAAGACATTTGAAATGATATATCTGATATTATGTTAAGTGAAATGACAAACAGAAAAGACAATTATCATATGATTTCACTCATATGTGGAATATAAGAAATAGGGTCAGAGGGTCATAGGGGAAGGGAGAGAAAACTGATTGGGAAGAAGTCAGAGAGGGAGGCAAACAATGAGATACTCCTGAATCTGGGAAACTGAGGGTTGTGAAAGGGGAGGTAAGTGGGGTGATGGGGTACCTGGGTGATGTGATGAGCACTGGGTGTCACATGCAATTAATGAATCAAAGAACACAACATCAAAACTATGATGTTGTTTTTTTTAAATATTTTCTTTATTTAACAGAGAGAGATAGATCATGAGTAGGCAGAGAGGCAGGCACAGAGAGAGGGGAAGCAGGCTCCCTGCTGAGCAGAGAGTCTGATGCGGGGCTAGATCCCAGGACCCTGAGATCATGACCTGAGCCGAAGGCAGAGGCTTTAATGCACTGAGCCACCCAGGTGCCCCAAAACTATGATGTTCTATATGTTGGCTCATTGAATTAAAAAAAGAGGTTAATACCCCATACTGGGAGCATAAATATTTATAATTGTTAGATCTTTTTGGTGGGTAGACCCTTTAAGAATGATGTAGTGGGAGGCGCCTGGTTGGCTTAGTGGGTTAAAGCCTCTGCCTTCAGCTCAGGTCATGATCTCAGGGTCCTGGGATCGAGCCCAGCATCTGGTTCACTGCTCAGCAGGTAGCCTGCCTCCCCCCTCTCTCTGCCTGCCTCTCTGCCTACTTGTGATCTCTCTCTCTCTGTTCGATAAATGAAAAAATATCCAGTGGAAAAAAAGAAAGTCTCTTCAATAAATGGTGCTGGAAAAATGACAACTATACGTAGAAGAATGAAAGTTGACCATTCTCTTACACCATACACAAAGATAAACTAGAAATGGATAAAAGACCTCAATGG
>JAQQSY010002403.1:0-13702 GCA_028646535.1 Procyon lotor
GCTTTTATTTCTCCCAAAAGAGATTCTCTAATATCTGCTTTGCTTTTTTCAAGCCCTGCTAGCATCTTGATAAGTGTAATTTTGAACTCTATTTCCGACATATTACTAATGTCCGCATTGACTAGATCTCTCGCCATCGGTACTGTCTCTTCTTTTTTTTGCAGTGAGTTTTTCCGCCTCATCATTTTGTCAAGGTAAGAGTAGATGGGTGAGAGAGAATGATTCTCTGGAGTTCCGCAGTTTTCCCTGATTGATTAACTAGGTCTTGGCTGGATATTCTCACTGATCTTCTGGGGGAGGGGCCCGTTGCCGTGGTTCTCAAATGTCTTTGCCCAAGGCGGAATTGCACCGCCCTTGCCAGGAGATGGGGCAAGCACTTGGCTCAGGATCGCTCTTGGAGTCTTTGTTCCCTGAGCACTTTCCCTACCGCCCTGGAGGCCGGGAGTGAAAATGGCAGCCTCCCAGTCTCCGCCCCAGAGGAGCCGAGTGCTGGGCGCCCCGATCCTCCACAGGCCCTTAGAGGAAAGCCCTTATCACTCCCGTCTCCCTTGTCCGCAGTCAGTGCTCTGTGCTCAGCTAGCCCGTGGCGGAGCGCCTCTATCTGTGGCGCGTGTGGCCCCGTCTGGAGTCCCCAAACCGCATATTCCTGCTGCGCACTCCCGCACCGCTCCTCCCAGAGGAGGAAGGAGGGGGTGTCTCCGGAGCTGCCTCCCATGGGGTCCCCTCTTGAAGTACGGCAGCCCTATATGGACTATATGTCTAGGTTCCTATAGTCCAAGGTAAGCCTATGTGGCGTTATGCGGCTCCTTCTCTGCCGCCGGCTTCTCCGCCCCAATACCTGGGAGCTCTGCTGCACTCCGGCTCCCCTGGTCCCTCGGTGACCCCATGGGTCCTGAAACCACACTGTTCCCGCAAGGGCTGAACCCCCGGTTAGCCTCCGGAGCGATGTCCCTCAGCGGAGTGGACTAGAAGTTCCGGATTTTGTGCTCCGCGGCTCTGGGGCTGCTGGGAGCCGGCCCCTCCCCCCGGGGTCTCTCTTCCTTCACTTAAAATTCACTTTTTCCACTCCTACCTTTCTGAAAGTGGTCGATTTTCTGCTCTTAGAATTGCTGTTCTTATTCTCTTCTCTCTCCTGTTGTGTTTGCCGGCTTTTAGAGTGGTTTTCTGCCTCTTTAGCTGGACTTCTGGGACCTGGTGCTTTCTGTGCGTCCTATACCTCCGCCATCTTGCCAGATCTCTCTGGGAGATCTATTTTTAATTTTTTGAGGAACTTCCATTTTTTTCCACAATGGCATTTTGGCATTGTGGAAATGGCATTTCCCAAAATGTGTCGGTTTACAATCCCATCAACAGTGTACAAGAGTTCCCTTTTCTCCACATTCTTGCCAGCATTTATCTCTTTTGTCTTTTTATAACACGTATCCTAAGGGTGTTAGTGTCATTGTGATTTTGATTTCCTTCCATGAGAATTAACAATGTTGAGCATCTTTCCATGTACCTGTTGGTCATTTGTATTACTTCTTTGGAAATGAGTTGCTTATTTTTTTTTTCTATTAAATTATATGAGTTTGTTTATTTTGGATATTAATTCCTTATTGGACATATAGTTTGCAAATATTTTCTCATATTCTGTAAGTTTCCTTTTCATTCTGTTGATGGTTTCCTTTGCTACGCAGAAGCTTTTTAGTTTGATGCAGTGCCACTTGTTGATTGTTGCTTTTGTTGCCTTTGCTTCAGGTGTCAAGTCCAAGAAGTCATCACTAAGACCAATGTCAAGGAGCTTACTTCCTATGTTGTCCTTTAGAAGTTTTACAATTTCAGGTCTTATGTTCAAGTCTTTAATGCATTATGAGTTGATTTTGTTATTGGGTAAGATAGACGTCCAGTTTTATTTGTTTGCATGTGGAGATCCAGTTTTCCCAAAATCATTTGAAAAGACTATTCCTTCCCCATTGTATATTCTTGGCACGTTTGCCAAAGTTAGTTAATCTTATATGCATGGGTTTATTTTAGGCCAGTACTATCTTGTTTTGATTACTGTAGCTTTGTAATATAGTCTGAGATCAGGAAGTATGATGCCTTGGGCTTTGTTCTTCTTTTTCAAGATTGCTGTAGCTATTTAGGGTCTTCTGTGGCTCCACACAAATTTCTGGATTGTTGGTCATATTTCTGTGAAAAATGTCATTGAAATTTTGTTAGGGATTACATTGAATCTATAGATCACTTTGAGTAGTATGGACACTTTAATGATGTTAATTCTTTCCATCCATGAGCACAGGATATCTTATTTGCGTTTTCTTCAATTTCTTTCATCAGTGTTTTACAGTTTTCAGTAGATGGATCTTTTGCTTCCTTATTTCTAAGTATTTTATTCTTTTTTTATGAGATTGCAAATGGAACTATTTTCTTAATTTCTCTAGTAGTTTATTATCAATGTATGGAAATGCAACTGATTTTTTACATTGGTTTTGTATCCTGCAACTTCACTGAATTTGTTTATTCTAACAGGTTTTTTGGTGGAGTTTCTCAGGTTTTCTATATATAGTATCATGTCATCTTCAAATAAAGACAGTTTAACCTCTTCCTTTCCAATTTGGGCGATGTTTATTCTTTTTTTTTCTTCCCTTTTCCTAATTGCTCTGGGTAGGACTTCCAGTAATAAGTTGAATAAAAGTAGCAAGAGTCAATATCATTGTATTTTTCCTGATCTTAGAAGAAAAGCTTTCAGTCTTTTATCACCAAGTGTGACGTTAGCTGTGGACTTGTCATACATGGCCTTTATTATGTGGAGGTACATTCTACCTATATTTACCTTATTGAGAGTTTTTATCATGAACTTTATCATACTGAATGTTACCAAATGCTTTTTCTGCCTCTGTTGAGATAATTATATGATTTTTTTATCTTTTGTTTTGTTAATGTGTTGAATCACGTTGGTTGATTTGTGGATGTTGAGCTATCCTTGCATCCTAGGAATAAAGCCCACTGATCACAGTGTATGATCCTTTTAATCTACTATTGAATTTGGTTTGCTAATATTTTATTGAGTACTTTGGCTTTTACTGTCTTGATTTGTCAGACTGCATTAGAGTTTCCCAGATCACTTTGTCTTGTGATGGAAGAGGAGAGTTAATATACTGTAGGACTTGGTTCTATTAGGTTATCTTGAACCTTTCCCAAGTGGGCTCTCAGGGCTCCTGTCCTTTGCTCCTGCTCCCACTCTGCCTCCATCCCCTGCTTCCTGGTACTTACTCAGGCCAGGCCCCCGGGGGAAGAGTGCTCAGGGTCTCGGTAAATATTTTGCCTCCCCCATTTGCTCTTAGGATGGTCTCCAACTTTTTTCTTCATTTGTTTATTTTATTAATTTCAGAACCCCCATAATCTGATCCTGGCCCTTCTCCATCAGACTAGAGGAAGTTCGAGCCTCTTCCAACATGTTTCTTGCAAAGTGGTTCACAAAACTGCTTGTTTGAGTCAAGCTTCAGGGCAGATCCCTGAATCCATCATGGATCCCATCCCATGGTTTCTCCATCCCCTGGGAATAATCTGTCTCATACTTTACCATATTCCACAACATCTGTTTAAGTTCCCTCAGGCATCTGGCACCTTGGCCTATTAGAAGAGACATTGAATTTGAGGCCCACAGACTTGACTTTGAGTTCCAGATCTTCTACATACAAACTTTGTGACTGGGACACTGCTGGTCTGAAACTTAGTCTGCTCATCTGTAAAATAGGAGTAATAAGAGTTTTATAGGAATCAAATCAAAGAACACATGACAAAGGAGTCTGTGGACTTTTTTTTTTAAGATTTTATTTATTTGAGAGGGAGATTACAAGCGGGGGGAGCAGCAGAGTGAGAGAGAGAGGCAGACTCCCTGCTGAATAGGGAGCCTGATGTGGGGCTCAGTCTCAGGACCCTGGGATCATGACCTGAGCTGAAGGCAGACGCTTAACCACTGAGACACCCAGGCGCCCCTGGACTTTAAAGCATTTTACAGTGGTTTTTGTTTGTCACTTATTTTTTGTTTTAATGTAGCAGAGTGTGGTAACTAGGAGCACAGCTTTTTGGAGTTAGACTTCTGTTTGAAGCCAGGCTTTACTATTTTACTGATTTTATAACCATGGATAAGTGACTTTAACCCCTTTTTACCCCAACTTTAACATCTATAAAATAGAAGAGATAGAGGAGATAACAATATATGTATTTTAGAATTATTGAAATATTAAGTGAGATCATATATGTTAAGGACTTAATTGTAGTTTTTAACTATCATAATAAATAGTGGTTGATTTTTTTATTATCGTGTGATTTTGTCTTCATTATAAGAATATTACTGACTCTGAGGATGTTTTTGACCTCAAAAGTGGGTCCTTTAGACTTTTAGTGTACCTCCTTTTGTTATCCACCTCAAAATGTTTATCTTTAGAAATAAATGCATATAGATTTGTCTCACTTAATTTCAGTGTTTAGAAAATATTTTTTCCAAAAAAAGAAAATATTTTTTCAGTAGTTTGAAAATACATAAAGATAGATTGCACTAGCTTCTTAGCAGCTGAGATTATTTAAGTTGACTATTGGTTCTTAAATTCTATCAGAAATTTACCAGAAAATTCCTTGAAGAATCAATCCTCAGAGACCGGCGTTCTAAGGGAAGCCCTTTCTTGTGGGAATAACAGACCTGAAGTAAGTATTTTGAGAAAACAGTTGAGCAAATGAAACTAACAAGAGCTTTTGCCTAAACCCTTTTGCCAGTAACCCACTTCGTCATTCAGTATGTGTGTCCAGGTTGTTCAGGGGACTTCTTGGGGAAATATAGTCCAGCACCTCTAAGAGATGCTGTCATAGGGCATGTCTTTTGTGTCCACAAGTGGTCCTCCTGAGCAAAATGAGATTTCTGACCATGACATGTTTGCTTCTGGAGTAGAAAACTATAGTTATTTTGGCTCACGCATGTGTGGTTAGCTAAAGGTGGCTGGGGGCTGGGGGCTCCAGCATCGTCTCAGCTGGGGCAACTCGTCTGTGTTGCATGGAACTTCTTCAGCAGGCTTGTTCTCAGGGCAGTTACAGGAAGCAAGAGCGCAAATGAAAGATGTGCTTATATTTGAGGCCCAGGTTTCAAATTCTCTTTCGGCGCGTTCTGTTGGCAAAACCAACAGAATGGAAACCAGCCTAGACAGAAGAGGAGAGCAAATAGACCCTCTTTTGATGAGAGGAACTGCAAAATCACATTGCGAAGGGAGAAACAATGGATCACAGCCATTTTTGCAACCCACCACATATGGTATCACTGCTATGTTGCTCTCTAAATGAGCTGTAGTAATTTTTCTTTCCTCTTGCTTGTATATGAGTGTTTCTGTTCCCCTACGTTCTTGGCAACACTTACTAGAATCTAGTCAATTTTTTTAATCAGTCTGCTAATAAAAGCTAACTGGTATCACGTTGTTATTTAATTTTAATCTCCTTATTGCTAGTGAGGTTGAGCATATCTTTATATATTTATTAGCAATTTGAATTTCTACTGAGGATTACCAAATCATATCCTGCTAATTTTTATATTTGTTTGACTTGTTTTGCTTTATTTTTCTAATTCCTTTTACATTCTAATTCTTTGAATGCCACATCACCGCAAACTTCTTCCTTTACATTCATTTGTTCTCTTAACTTTGCCTCTCATGTCATCTGCCGTAGGCAAAAATGTTGTATTTTTATGCAGTGAAATATGCCCATCTTTTCCTTTATGAGTTTTGTGCTTTTTGTGACTTAAGTTGCTCTCAATTTCAACACCTTTAATATATTACTTCATTTCTTTCTTAAAATAGTTTTAAAATTTGCCTTTTTATATTCAGTTCCCTCATATATCTGGGATTTATTTCTCAATATCATATGAAGGCAAGGAACTAAGTTTACTTTCACTTTACCAATATTCTCAACTACTTTTTGAAGAGTGCATCTGTCTCTCACTGGTTTTTGGTGCCATCTTTGTCACATATCAAGACTCCTGATGTGAAAGTTGGGTATTCATCCTTTCTGATGGCTGAGTAATATTCCTTAATGAATATGGACCTCTTTAAAAAAAAAAAAAAAGACTCCTGATGTGAACGGGACTGTTTCTAAGACTCTGAAATTTCCATTGACTTATTTGTCTGCTGTGACACACAAAAAATGTACTGTTTTATTTATGATAATTTGACTATGGAATAGTTTCTAATGAATAAGAATACTTTCTGTTCTTTTTCAAGATTGCTCAGCTATTTGTATGACTATACTTCTCTATATGAATCCTATATATACCAGAACTTTAAAACATCTACTTCACTTTTGACTTTTCTGTTCTGAAATACAATGTGCACACATCCAGCAAATGACTGTTTTCACTGGACACTCCTTCCCAATTCATGGGGTCAAGGGGACCTGTGCCCAGTGGACAAGGGCTGAAACTATATTGTGCTATACCACCTCTCATCCTGGTCGAGACATTTCTCTGTTTCTCAATGTTCCTACTTGCTGAATAATGCTACTAATGTAGAATCCTAAAATCAGTAAGAATATTTCTTTAAAAGTAAATAATTATTATAAATCCTATTTCCAATTAGAGCTCTAGTACTTTCTGAGTTCCTATGTAATTTCTCATCTCAGATGTCTCAGAATTTAACCTCTTCTCTTAGTCATTCAGCAAATATTTACTTAGGCCTTAATATGGGGCTGTTACTGCTTAGGTTCAAGGAATAGGATAGCTTACCTAGCAGTTCTCTGAAAAAGAAGAGACAAGATTATTTTAACTTTATATGTGAAGGAACTAAAGCACACACACAAAAATCTGTTAAACTAATTTGATTCAATACACATTGCATTTGCTGAGTGCTGACAGAAGTTCCATCTCAGACTATAGGGTAATGTGTTAGGTTCTCAAGGATGGGAGTGTAGGAGATGAAGAAAGGTCTTCTATTCAAGGCTGATCTCATCCAATATGACACATTACAGGCTACATGTAGACACTACAGTTGAATCCATAGAAGACTGCCTGCCTCCTTACTGGGCAAATTTTAATTACTTCTTCAAGAAGATAGACTCTAAATTGGCTTTTGAAGAATGACAGTATCATTGTCTGATTTTTAAGGAGATTATCATGTGAGACATATTGAGGGCCAGAGGAGATACTGGAACAAAAGGGACCTTGGGAAAAACACACATCGCACAGATAGGGGGAGAAGAGGATGTTAGGCTGGTTGGAATGGAGCTACTTATTTGGAACTTTTGGAGGTAGAATGAGATGGTTCTCTTGTACCTCCAGGCTAGTAGAAGTCAGTGGATTAGGAGAGCTGATGTCAAAATCATGCTGGCTCTCAATTCTTTCTCATTATAATGCTAATTCCTTTCTAGAAGTAATTCCAGTGTAATCTCCTCTTCAAAACCTTTTATAATTCACCACCTAGACTTAATATTCTTCCATTTATTCCTGCTGTTCTCTGTGCATTTTTCCCCCAAATATGTTTATGTTATTTTTTCAGTGTTACAGGATTAATTGTTCATGCACCACACCCAGTGCTCCATGCAATATGTGCCCCCGCCAATACCCACCACCAGGCTCGCCCTCTCTGTGCATTTTTAAATCACAACATCTGTCATTGTAAGCATACATGTCACATGTCGATGTGTCTATCTTCCTGAGAGTAGGGACTATGTCTTTTGGGCTTTGTGTCCTTGGCAAATAGCACAATGCTTATTAGTTGAATGAACTTTGGTTAAGAAACTCACCGGTTAATCCCTATTTTCTACATACCCTTATTTCTGCATATTTAATGCATCTTATGAGTAGTTATCTGTAGCACTGGTGTGATCCTTTGGTCACAGAATCTTGTGATTTTGTGGGTGTTGATGCAGAGTGTGATGTGATCCCCAAAAGAAAGCTCTAGAGAGTAGACTTGGCCAACAGTGCAGAAAGAATGGTCATTGAGCCACATGTCTCAAACTAGTCTAGGTCTTGTTGAGACTTATAAGAAAGATATTTTCTTAGTAATTGGACATTTTCTTCCTAAATCCATGTACTTAACCTTGTTCTGTAAACTTCAAACTCAAATAACTCAAATGTGTTTTTTTTTTTAAAGATTTTATTTATTTATTTGACAGAGAGAGAGAGATCACAAGTAGGCAGACAGAGAGGGAAGCAGGCTCCTTACCGAGCAGAAAGACCGAAGCAGGGCTTAATCCCAAAACCCTGAGATCATGATCTGAGCCGAAGGCAGAGGCTTTAACCCCCTGAGCCACCCAGGCACCCCTTCTCAAATGTGTTTTAAAAAAAAAGTCTAAGAAAACTAAATAAGCCCGGTACTTCTTACATATAGATTTTCTTCTGTTCTTAGGTTAAATATTCCTTCTGCATTTCCCAGATACCCTTTATGACATTTGTCTTGAACTTTGAATGAGTGTTCATTTTGATAAAGATGGTATGACACAGCTAGCAAAGTCATTAACTATATCTTCCCTGAGCAAAGAAAGGGAATTTGATTTTGTCAACTTGATAAGCATTTACTAAGACTTTGCCATGAGTCAAGTGCCATTCAAAGGAAGAGGAAGCATATTGAGGTTAAAAATCTTAAAAGTATACTTACACCCTTCAAAGGGCACACTGCAGTTCTGTTGGGGAATCAACCCAAAGCTCAGGAAGCTGCAAATAAGACAAAATAAAAACATAAGACAATGGGTAGTTCAGCATGTAAGTGCTGGAGGGATCAGAGTGTGTGAAAGGATCTTGAGAGGATGTAGGACAGATTTGTGGGCTTTGGAGTCAAAAAAAATCTTGTTACGAATCCTAGTTCTACTATCACTAAGTAGACATGTAACCTCGGGCAAGTGACATAACCTATAAACTTCATTTTATTCATTTGCAAAACTGGGCTACTGTCTACCTCACAGGGCACTACAAATAAAGAATAGTATAGTATATGTAAAGCACGAGTGTCTGGTATAACAGTGGACTCAATAAGTAAAAGCTATTTTTTCAACTAAGAAAATCTGAGAAAATCTGTTCAACTATAGTCTCCAGAAACATAGTTAATAGTAATAGTAAGGAATAGTGAACTCCCACGTGTCAGGCATTCTGTTAAGTACTCTCCATGCAGTTTCTTGTGTACTGCTTACCACAACTGTATAAAAATTATTATCACTTTAATTTTGTAAAAGGGAAAAATCAAAGGGAAATTGCTTAAGTTTTTAAAAATTTCACAATTAGTACATTTGACTTTTAAACAGGTCCTATATGTAATTGACACCAGACAAGTTTAATCTTCATTCAGAATCAGAATTTATTATCTGACATTTGAATGCAGTTGCTGATCTGTACATACTTAGGCAATCTTTGGGGTTTAGTTCCCTTCTCGGTTTACATATTATTTAACAAAGCCAAAGGCCTATTTTATAAAGTGAGCTTCATAATGAACTCCAGTCTGCTCTTGGACTCTTGTTGGAAATTGAGGCATAACCTGGTAGCTTGATGCTATTGCTGATCTCAGCTTATTGATTAGGACCTTAGGAACAAAATCAGGCCGTTTAAACCTCCTCTGGAGGACTAGCTATGATCAATACTTCCATTAGCTTGCAAGAGAAAACATGTCCAAGCAGGCGCATGTAGAAAATTGGGAGTGAGTGTGAGGTACCTGGCCAGGCTACGAATGAGATAATGAATATAAGAGAAACAAGATATACCAACACCTCACTTCTTATCAATATTAAAGGATGTGTACTTTACAGACAGAGGACTTGTAACTCTGTCCAAAAAGCACTTAAAGGTAGAAAAAAATCAACATAAAGCTACTGTAAAGAGAAAATAAAATTCTAACATTTCAGCTATAAATATTCTTCTCCAAAAACTAACAATGAAGCAGTAGAACCCTGTAACACTACTCTGGAAACTGAACTAAATAGTCTCTAATAAGCAGTCTGAGATACTGAAAATGCTCTCAATTAAAACTTATAAAACTAAAAACAAAAATGGATGAAACAAACAGTGCAATGAAATGCAATAAAAGACACTCAAGCTCTGAAAGAAATCCAATAAAGCATTAGAGACCAAGAGAAAGTAGAGTTAAATGGAAATCTAATAAAGACATTTAGGCAGGAAAACAACAAAGAAAATGAAAATGAGATAAAAAGAAGTAAAAAAGGAGTGCCTGAGTTGCTCGCTCAGTTGAGCATCCAACTCTTGGCTTTGGGTCAGGTCGTGTCTAGGGGGGATGGAACCCTACGTTGAGCTCCACACTCAGCAGGGAGTCTGTTTGAGATTCACACTCTCTGACCCTCCCCCCACTCGTGTGCATGCACTCTCTCTCTAAAATAAATAAATCTAAAAAATAAAAAAATAAAAAAATGTTAAAGGAAAGTGGTTGAAGTGAACAACAGGCAAACAAGTTCTGATACATTTATAATGGAGACCATAACAAAACAATGGAACAGAACTAATATTTAAAAGTATAATATAAGAAATCTTAATGAAGACAAGAGAAAACAAGTCAACTTAGTGAAAAGGCTGAGCAGGTACCTGGAAAGATTAACTATGATACGTAACCCTAGTAAAATAAAAATCCCTAGGGCCTCCAGGCAAAAACTCACATTACCTATAAAAGTAAGAAAACTAGGCTAGCATCAGATATATCAAGAGCCGTATAAGGGAAAGAAATAGTGGTGCAACATTTTCAAGAAACTCAAGGAAATAAAATGTGAGCCAAGAATTTTATTTTTTATCCTGCCAAGATGTTTTTCAAGTACCAAGATTATTTTAAAAAATCAAAACAAAAACAGGTTGGTTTTTTTTTTTTAAGATTTTATTTATTTGATGGAGAGAAACACAGCGAGAGAGGAAACACAAGCAGAGGGAATGGGAGAGGGAGAAGCAGGCTTCCCGCCGAGCAGGGAGCCCGATGCGGGATCCCAGGACCCCGGGATCATGACCTGAGCCGAAGGCAGATACTTAACAACTGAGCCACCCAGGCGCCCCCAAACAAAAATAGCTTTGCACATGCAACAGTGCAAGGCTATTTGTACACACAAGTACTTTCTGAGCAATCTACTAAGGATGAACTCATCCAACCACCAGAGAACTGGGGAGACTTGGCAAAAGATGGCAAGAATTTAAGATATTTAAGTGTAAAGGTAATATTTAAAGCAAAGATGGGGACATTGGTGGAAAAATAATAGGTAAAGGCAATATGTCCTGTTGAAGTAGAATGAATATAACTGAAAAATGAGAGAGGAAAGAAAAAACTGGGATCATTGACTCTCTTATCAGTAATTGGTGCGTACTGAAGGCTACCACTGTAAAAGGACAGACAAACTTGTAAGAGGTTAAATAAGAAAAAAAGGAGATTAATGGCACTGTAAATGCTCAAAATACAAAACACTCACTAGAACAGAAATGCAAATCTTCCTAAACACCAAAACAAATGAAGCAAGGAAGATATACCAAATAGAGATAAAAGTGAAGTAGATGCAACATGATACACATAAAATGATTTGACAGAATTGAGACTACATGAAACAGTCATATCACTAAATGTGAGTGGATTTTCACTCACCCATTAAAAGGGAATAATTTCAAGTAGGCTCCTAAAGTAAAATCCAACTCTTAGAGCACCTCGCTTTAAGCCAGACTGGCCTCCGGGCTGTGTAGACCTCGCTCATTATGCTGGTCCCCTGCACAACTGCTCAGACAAGTGTCCTTGCGGTGTGGCCCCCAATGTATTGAAAGATTCTGGAAAAAATATCTTGTGTGATTTATTGCTGTATCGAATGGGGAGGTTTAGAATGTTTTAGCCCATAGGGTCTTTATTATAGAGCCCTGTGGGAAAAATTCCTGCCTGGCTTTATTTTAAGAACAACTTTATGTCTTTTGAGTAATATGTTAGTTTTTAATTTTAAAAGCATGACGCTTGGAATGCTTGGCAATAAGTTATATCTTAATTGGAAACAAGTGCACATGTCATGAATTTTGTTGTTTCGGCCTCATTCTATTTTATATGCTCACCTTTATTTTTCTCATATAATTTCCAGCTCCACCTTTTGCAGTCTTATTATATTTTATTTATCTTTTTTATTTATTTATTTATCTTTTTAAGCTGCCTTAGATACTCTATGGAAAGGATGCAGCATAAAAGAAAAAAATCAATGAAATATTTCAAATGTTACTTGTTATTACAAATATTAAAAAGAGTAAGTTGCTTGGGAAGGAAATGAAAATTTTCTGCCTTAAAAGAGAGCAGTGGTGTCTCTGTGTCCTCATCCAGGTAGAGGGAGTGGGAGGGCTTTTGAGGTCCCTGGGAGGTTCTGAGATGCTCCTCATTGTTTCCCCAAACTACCTTCATCCATACACTTGTTTTATCTTCCCTGTTGACTTTTTTTTTTTTTTAAGATTTTATTTATTTCTTTGACACAGAGAGAGAGAGAGCGCGCGTGCAAGCAGGGGAATGGCAGACAGAGGCAGGGGGAGAAGCAGGCTCTCCACTGAGCGGGGAGCCCCACGTGGGGATTGGATCCCAGGACCCCAGGATCATGACCTGAGTGGCAGGCAGACGCTTAGCCAACTGAGCCACCCAGGTGCTCCTCCCTGTCGACTTTTTTTTTTTTTTAATTCAGAAGGCACTTTATTCACTCAACAAGCATTTACAACCAGCTACTATATACAAAGCACTATGCTTAGCATTGCAATAATAAACAAGAGACATTATTTCTGCTATCTTGGATACTTTTATCTATTAGCGAGATACATAATAAATGAATACATAGATGCATAATATTAGGTAGGAATAAGAAAGAGTTAGCCTCCCTGTCGACTTTTAAGGGTGGAGGGCTTACAAACTGCGAGCAAGTTTTTCTATACCCTTATGAGTTTGTTTCTTGCTTGGGGAGAATATTTTAAGATCCTTAGTTTTATAACTTTTTCTCAAAGAGCTTCTCTTTACTAAACTTGAAAAATATTATATTTTTAGCCTCTACTGTGTTTTCTTCTTGTGCTTTTTCCTCTCTCAATTTTCTAAAGAGAGTCCAATGCCAAATAGTGTTTATATTTAAAATACACTCTACCTAAGTATTTATAGACATGAATTTTGGTTTTTTGTACTCTTAACTACTTTTTCTGTACTTGTGTCCTCCTGTAAGGTGACATCAGCCTTTTCCACTCATTCTCCTGTCCCCCTCTTCACCAGTGGCCAAGTCAAGTTGCTGTAGCATTGATTCTTATTTAGTGAGAATATACATAACTGACAGGTGGAAAAAAAAAAAAGGAGTAACCGGACACATTGTAAAGACTTCAAGGACATGAGGACTAACACATAGCAAGAGAAAATGTATTTGTTCACTATTCAGTAGACACTTATTGACCACTTACTATATTGCAGTCACTAACCTCTCTGAGGATGAAGTGCTGAGAAAAAACAGTAGCATAGTTTTTGACTTCACAACTATTGGCAGGGAAGACCGCAAGCATGTTTGCAGGAAGGCAAGTAAATAATAATGTAGTAAGTAATGTGATGGGGTAGAGTGTGCGGTATGGTAGCATGCCAGAAGGCACTTAGCCTAGACTTGGGTCAGAAAGTCTTCCTGGTGGAAGTAACGTCCAGATGAGAACTTGAGAATGAGTAAGTGGAAGGAAGGAAGGAAGGAAGGAGAGGAGAGGAGAGGAGAGGAGAGGAGAGGAGAGGAGAGGAGAGGA
>JAQQSY010002405.1:0-13698 GCA_028646535.1 Procyon lotor
TTTTTTTTAAAGACTTTATTTATTTGACAGAGAGAAACACAGCGAGAGAGGGAACACAAGCAGAGGGAATGGTAGCGGGAGAAGCAGGCTTCCTGTAGAGCAGAGAGCCCGATGCGGGGCTCGATCCCAGGACGCTGGGATCTGACCTGGGCCGAAGGCAGACGCTTAACGACTGAGCCACCCAGGCGCCCCTCTATTTCTATATCTTGATTGTATATATGTATCTTGATTATACCCTTATATCTTTTACTTTGGTCATATGTATATTTTATTCGTGTGTAATAGTGTTTTATATGTACATATGTGTATGCAAAAATTTGTGTGTACATGTGTGTAGGTGTAGCTTTAACTCACATTTCTCACTCACATAAAAATTGTCATTTATTAAGTATTTGATGAATGACTATTGGTTTGGTTTTACTTAAGATTTCAGCTTTGAAGTCGGTAGCATGTACAGCAAGTGTGAGGGATCCAGTCTGATGAGACATACAGCTCTGCCACTGTGATTGTGATTCCTTACATTTTTTCTTTATCTGACCTTGTGGAGTAAAGTTCACAATCAACAACAACTTAGGCATTGTTTTATTTCAGGAGGTTATGGAAGAGTAACAGAAATCCCAAGGAAAGTGTATGAATGTCCCCAGCAATGAAAAAATACAATAGTATGTATTGACATTCTCCATGGTGTTCATCCAATACAGTAGATTTTTCTGTAATAATCTGGATTAAAATTTAAAAAAAAGTACCACAAGATAGTACATATAAAAGGGAAAAGAGGCAGTTTAACTACCAGGAAACTGGAAAAATGATGTTTCAACATTTTTCATTGCAAAAATTTAGGTTGCATCTTGGAATACTGAAAAAATAAAATAAAATAAATTTAGTTTGGAAAAGCTAAGTAGGTTAGAGAATGCCCCGATTGTGTAGCTTGGTTGTTTATAGCAGGTATTACATGTCCAACACTTGGCACTTATAGTGCTTGATAAGCATTAATCTATTTGAAAATTTTCAGAGGATTAGTTTTGATCTCCAAATGTTTACATGGATTAGGTAGTGCTGTATCTTAAATTAAGTGTACAGAGTAAATGTAAGGTGGCATGTGTTGCTGGAGGAAATGAAAAATATGGGGGTGGGGGAGGTAGAATTAGAAGGGATTGAACGAGAAATCAGAAGATCAAATCAAATCTTCCCCAGACATTATTGACCTTGAGGTAATTACTGACTTGCAATGTTCTCATTTTTTTTTTTTCTTTTTTAAAGTTGATCTGATTTCAAGTTCTATTTAACTACCTTCTGGCTGTATGATTTCAGGCAACTTATGTAACATTCCTGAGCCTATATTTTTTTCATCAGTAAAATTAAGATAAATGTTTCTATTCTATAATATTTTGGTGCAGATTGAATAATATATACCCTATATGTGAAAAACATTATGTAACCAATAAAATATATGGAAATCCATTTATCTTGTTAAAGAATATAATCGGATGTTGCATCTTCTGAAAAGCATTCTTTGGCTTTAAGAGTGTTTGAAGGCTCTGAGTATTCCTATATCACCTTCTGCTCTCCCTTAGCAGGGCAGATAGAAAAGACACATTTGGAATCTGTTGAAATAGATCCTAAAGAACAATATAAGGTATAACATGTCTGGGTAGTAAAAGCTCTGTATGTCAGATAGAAGAATGAAGATCACTCAAGTTATGTTTCTTCATTTTTACAATCACTTTAATGTTATTTAAAATATACTCTCAGTAGAGGAATGAATATGTTCAAATACAACATGGAAGACACATATTCTCAAGAAAAGTAAGGGCCGTTACCAAGAATGTTTAAGCCAAGGAGGAGATTTGCAGTCTATATAGATCACTCCACGGAGGAAGGAGTTCAGTTTAGAGACAGGTGGTCATGAATACTTAAGTGAGGGCTCCGGTTTGAGAAGGTAGGTTGGATGAAATGAACATTTAGGAGATAAAGTCTTCAGGTCTTGATGATATAGAAGGAGAGGAAGAAGTAGGAATAACGGATGACTCCCAAATTTATACATATTGTGGAATTATCTACTATTGGCAGAAGTAAAAAATTAGAAAGATAATAAGCCCACTTTGATTAAGAACATGGAAATGCATCAAGAACTGAACCCCAGGAATTGTGTTTTCCTCAAAAGTAAGGTTTGCTTAGAGCAGAGAGAGCCAATTACCTTACGGTCTCACTTACGTGCTGAGCATAAAGAAAAACATGGAGGACATTGTGAGAAGGAAGGGAAAGGTGAATGGAGGGAAACCAGAGGGGGAGATGAACCATGAGAGACTGTGGACTCTGAGCAACAGAGTGAGGGTTTTGGAGGGGAGGGGGTGGGGGGTTGGGCGAGCCTGGTGGTGGGTATTGAGGAGGGCACGTATTGCATGGAGCACTGGGTGTGGTGCATGAACAATAAATCTTGAAACACTGAAAAGATAAAATAAACATTTTTTGGGGAAAAAAAAGTAAGGCTTGCTTAGATGTAGAAAACAAAAAACTCCATTTTCAAAGGAAAATAAACTACATTCATGAGGCTCAATTTCTTTATCTATACATCTATACAATAGGTATATAATTTAAAAATAAAAGAAAAAAAACAAGAGAAAAAAAGAAATCCAGAAAGAAAATCAAAGCTGGACTGTGAGATATTGTCGTGAAATTGTTTATTCATATGTAAAATTCCACTTAGATATGCAGTATCTCCATCAGTAGCAACACTAACAGTTGCAATCCACTGTGGATTGTTCTATGCTGAGAGTCCTTGCTGTCTGCACTGCTAGATCTTTAAAATTCATACATCAGCCCTCTGAAGCCATATAATCAATTTCTGAATTTGTAGTTTCTCTGTGACAGAGGAGAGACAGTATCTTGGGCAATGAAGGACTGCGGTTCTGTAATCCCTTCAAGAAGAAAAGGCTTCTCATGTTGAATGAACAATAACAATTCAAGATATAATTCTTAAACCTCATAAGGGTTTCCAAAATCTTATACAGTTTCATTACCAAGATAAAGTTTGCTGACACACATCTAAGATAGATAATTTTTTTTTCCCCACAGAAAATGAACAGCAAGTCAGTTAAATTTGGGGATTATTTTTGGATATAAATTGCAAAGGCAATGCAGGACTGACTTTGTGTGAATGTGTCTACACAAAGTTTATTTTGATCTTCTTTTCCTAAATTGATAAAGATGTTGAGGATAGCTGCTTTATGCTAATGTGTCTAGAAGAAAGTAATAAAATTTAAGTAGAGGCAAGAGTTTTTTCCCTTTCTGTGGTTTCAGAGGAATCTTTATCACAACAGGTTGTAAAGTGATATAGAATTGGAATACAATCTCTCCCTCTCTTTTTTTTTTAAACTAAGTGACTATGAAATTACCTGACCTGTGTCTGTGACCTGTGACACCTGGTCTCTGTGACCAGCAGAGTGGTCTGTGGCCACCTACTCTTCAAAAAAAGAGGAATAATAAAAACGCTGGATTCACTTGACTTCTGTGATGAGCACATGAGATAATAAATGGAAACTTGCCATGCAAATATAATGATAGCTTCAAATAAGAATGGTGTTTCATATCTTACACATTTTTAATGGAAAATGGTCAGATGTCATTGTAGAAAAATGCATTTCAGATGATTATTTTTCAAACTGAACAGGAAAGCTATTGTTAGCAAACTGTAGCTAGGACAAAATAAAATTGTATTTTGTAACCTTAAAGTCAGAGTCCTGTATTAACAAAGGGGGTTGTCATTTTCACTTACCAAATGATATGCAGTTCAAATATGAGTTGATTTTGCCTACTTATATTTGTTTCACTCTTACTATTAGCCAATGGAGTGTATCCAGTTTGCATATGTTGCTTCTCAGTTATTTTAGTGCGGTGGAGGTTTAAATATATTATTTCTGTTCTGCATGGATGCTTATTACTTCAATTCCATTAAAAGAAGGAAATGGTAATTTAGGGCATGTGCTTTCTCTTCATAATAAGGCTTAGAAAAGGCAGGAAGGAGTTTTACATATATACAGAAGAGAAGGGTGAGACAAAAGAACTGTGGCATCTACAATTCTGATGTCAATAATATACTCCTAAGATGGAAAACTTGGGGTGAACCCTTTGGAACAATATTCCCACCGACACAATTTATCTTGTGTACCCTTCTATTGAAAGCAATCTTTACTGAACCCCAACTTTGAGCCAAGAACTAGGTCAGCTGTGTTTTTCCCAAGAGTAAGGCTTGTTAGGTGCAGGAAAACCCAATAAATCCATTTTCAGAGGAAGATAAATAAACCAAATTGATGAGCTTCAGTTTCTCAACTGAACAAAACCTTGTTAATTATTATTAGCTTTTTGCTGGTTTCTCTAAAGTTCATGTCTCTCTCATGAACCTCACCTGAGGTAAAGGACTGCGGCAGGTGAGCAGACTCTGGTCACCAGTTCCAGACCACTGTCAGCTGCAGGAGGGAGTAGAGAAGTTAAAGCCAGAGGAAGATCAGAAATCTTCAAAACACAGACGCAGCACAGGTAATCGTCCTCATCGCCCCATATTCTTCCTATAATCCACCGTTTACCTGTTAAGAATCTTGCAGTGACATTATGGGACCAGGGCGCTTTTCTGGACACTGCTCACTCCCGCTACCCACTCACCTGAACTAGGGGGAAAGTTACGCATTTCTAATTAGAAAAATTTGTGCAAACGCCCTCTCTACAGCCCTAAACTGTGTAATCTGGTGAGGGACCCCTGCCTGTGACTCCAAACTCCTCGACAGTCTTTTCCCGCCATTTTGGTCCCATTTCCTGCTCAGATTTCCACCCACCACCCCAACCCCGCTCCTCCCCATTCTGGGAGGAAGAAAAAGCGGGAATCAACGGTGCCCCCGGGATGGGTGCACCGCGCTTAGACCCCAGCGCGGGGCCCTCGCCACGCCCCCTTCCTTCTCCCCGCGCGGCCTCCGGCACCAGTGACAACGCGCCCTCCAGGCTCGGGAGCAGTGGCCCCGGACAGTCCCGGTAGGGCTCGCCTTCCGGCAGCCTCTCCAGCGGGGCCTGTCCGTCCGTCCGTCTGTCCGCCACCGCAGGCCAGTGACAGAGCCGGGCGCCGCGGAGCCGCAGGAGCCGGAGGAGGAGGGAGAGCGCGGGCGGCGAGGGAAGGAGGACCCCGGCGGGTGGGCGACAGCACGAAGTTCAGCCCCGCGCACTTCCCGCTGCCTCCGCTGCCCGCGCGGGGCCCCAGCACCAGGTGAGTCCGGGAGCGCGAGCGACCCGAGCCGAGGGGCGCTCTATGTCACCAGTGGGGGCTTAGTCCTCGCCTAAGTTAAAAATGTGTCTCCACCAATCCGAATTTAAAATACTCTCCGAAAAGCGTAGCCCTATCTGGAGACCCGAGGGCTCCCAACTCGGGTAGCCATGGCTTTCCTTCCAAAGACGTGTTTCCCTCCTGCTTCCCTCCAGCCCTAGGGTAGCAGACAGGTAAAATTCAGGGAGCAGAGAGACCAAAAATGATGAAACAGAATCCAGAGATAAAGAAGAAATTGTCAAGTCATGTTCTTACACTGGAGCCGTCTCATTCTCAGTGTGCCTTGCACTCTGACGAGTGTCTGATAGTAGGGTGCAGAGAGCACATTGGTCATTGATAATGTAGAAGCAACTGATGAACGTTCTTGAACCCCCAAATGACCTGTTTTAACATCTTGGGTACATTCACTGGTGAGGGAATACCCCACACTTCGTTTGGGAGACCCAAGAACTGAGCTAATTTATAATTTAATACAACCGCACAGGGCAATTAACAGCAGACTGTCTCTGAACGCTGGTGCAGAGACCTAGGGTCAGTAGTAATTGTAGAGTGTACTTCCTCACTGACTATTGTCATTCCTTCCTTCCTTCTTTCCCATCATCCTTCCTTTCTTCCTTTTTTACCTTCCTTCCTTATTTTGCCTTCAGCATTTTGCAAAACATCATTTGTGTCTTGTTCTGTAAGTGCTATATTCTTAGGCTGCTATCTTTCTTCTTCTTTTAAGTCCTTCCTTCCTCTCTCCTTTCTCTCTCCTTTTAAAAAAATTTCCTCTTTCTTTCCTTCCATCCTCCCTTCTCCCTCCTTTCATTTATTTTCTTCCTTTTTCTTTTTCTTTTTCTTTTTCTTTTTCTTTTTCTTTTTCTTTTTCCTTTTTCTTTTCCCCTTCCCTTCCCTTCCCTTCCCTTCCCTTCCCTTCCCTTCCCTTCCCTTCCCTTCCCTCCCCTTCCCTCCCCTCCCCTCCCCTCCCCTCCCCTTCCCTTCCCTTCCCTTCCCTTCCCCTCTTCACTCTCTTTTTCTCCTCATTCCCTCTGCCAGTAGTTATGTATCTGGGTGTATTATTATTTTATTTATTTGGTTTGGAGTTTGCTCAGCTTCTTAGATCTGTAAATCAATGTCTTTTTATAATTTTTGGCAAGTAGCTCTTCAAACTTTTTCTGCCCCATGCTATCTCTCATCCATTTGGGTCTCCAGTTACATGTTATTTACTTGGAGATCACAAATGCTTTTTTCAAAATTGTCACTCCTTCCACCCCCATGTGTTTTAGTTTGTATATATTTTACTGTCCCAGTTATTTCTTTTTAAGTTATTTGGTTTTCCTTTATTGTGTCCAATTTGCTACTAAGTGGATCTAATAAATTTATTTTTATTCAAATATCGTACATTTTATTTTTCATTTCATGTCACTTTTTCTTTATTTTATTGCTACCTCTTTGCTGATTCTATCTCTTCATATCTGTTAAATAATTTTCCACCAGATTCTTCAAAAATGTTATCATATTTAGTATCTTGTTATCCTAAATTTTGGGGTCTGCATCTGCTTTTATTGACTCTTTTATCCCTCCAACATTATACATTATATGCAACTACTTTGTCTTGTAACTTTTTGATTCTGTGAAGGACAGTGGTGTAATAGAATAATAGATTCTCAAGTAAAAAAATTTTGATAACCTAAAAGGACATGCTCCTTATTCTATCAGAGCACTGGAGTAGGGTACTAACGTAATCTGATTTGGAGCTGAGCTGCATCTAGACATTGTTGAAAATTTGAAAATAAGATAAGACCTTTCTCTTTAGGGAGGTTTTTAAGCTAAGCCCTGAAAAAGTTGCATCAAACTGTACCTCAAAATTGGGAAATGGTGACTCAATCCTATGTGGGTCCTAATCTAGGTCTGGGATGTGTCACCTAGTGAGGGAATTACATTCCCGTGTTGATATCAGGCACCAGAGGATGGCATAGACAGTTTTGAAAAAGTCACTTCAAAACACTGGCCTCCTTGAGACTTGGGTCAGGGCAAGCCTTCATGGGTCTAAAGATAGTACTCCTTACAGTAAACTAGTTTGGGGTCCAGTGCAGAATATCCAGCATGAATTGGTTCTTATTTCTGTATCATGAATTCTTCATAACAGTGTTGCAAATTTCTGACTTATATAAAAATTACTTTCGCCATAACTTTTGCAAAATATGTGAAGGGAGGAAGGAAGGAAACCAGCAAACAAGTCAGTTGTACTGAGTAGCTAAGAGAAGGGTATATTTTGCTGCTAAATAAAAGGAAGACTATAGCAATGGCTCAAATCTGAATCGAAATAAGAGCATGTTTACTTAAACATTAAGAACTTTAAAATGAATATAGGGAGGATTATGCAATTTAGAGTAAACAATCCTAGTCAAACAGAAGCTGAAAGTCAATCAAATGAATAGTGTGCAAACAGTGGATGTTTTCATGGGTGCTTTGAGACATCATTACCATTAGGAAATGATTGAATTGCAATTATGTCTGACTTGTTTGCTGTTGATTTGGAAATGTTTTAATCTCTTCAAGTGTACTCTTAGAAGCAAAATATTGGAAACCATGTGGATAGATTATACAAACCAACCAAACTGTTTTATATTACATAAACTTATTAATATAGCTTTGTGTTAAATAGTTAGTCTTACTTTTCACAATTTTTCAAGGATTATGAGTGGAGGTTATGCAAATCCAGCCATATTCTGTGAAAAAAACTTATGAGGGCATTCCTGGAAAGAATGTTCACCTATGAGTGTCAGAGAAAGTCACACTGCTGGAAATTGTACCAGCAGTATTGCTTAAGTGACCTCCTCCAGGAGAGCCAAAGTCATAAAACCAAACATTAGGAGGAAAGGGTCAAGTTTTGGGGCAGAATATGACGGCAGTATCTAACTGACTTTGAGACAGGTGTCTTAAAGAGGAGGGAGTCATGGTATTGCTTATTGGGCATGCTCATGTCTTTGTTGAGAAGTCGCCATTATTATAAATTCTCTGGCAATAAGATTTCTGACCAAAGACTAGAATCAAGAAACCTCTAATCAATTTGTCTAAAAATTTCACATGTCTCTGTTTCAGCAATTTCTCATTCATCTGAATTTTTTTTCCTTCTGGAACGGATTCTTGAATTATGTATAGGACTTAATATGTGGAACTGAAGATATCCCTCCCCTTCCCAGGCTGTTTCCTGTCAAAACAGGTTAATTTACATTTTATAATAAAGTACATATTAGACTCACATACTATGTCCTTTCTTGTGTCTGGTCTTTTTCACTCAGCCAACTTATTTGGTATTCAACTATCGTGTGTACTAACTTTTTGTCATTTTTTTTACTGCTAAGTGGTATTTCTTTAGAGGTATATCATAATTTAATTATCTATTGACCTGTTGATGGACACCTGTGTTGTTTCTAGTTTATAGCTGTAATAAATTAAGTTGTTATGAATATTCTTGTACAAGCCTTTGTGTTGAAATCTGTGTATAAGCTTTTTTGCCATCCATTTGCCAATCCAGCAGTAATTGGTAAAGTATAGATAAAACTATTTTGCTTATTTTCTTCTTATTAACTTTTTAATCATTCTTTATATATTCTATGTATAAGTTCTATTCAGATATATATTATTCGATTATTTCCTCTCAGTCTGTGACTTGTCTTTCAATTTACTTAGAGTTGTCTTTTGAAGAACAGATATTTTAAATTTTGATGAGATTTCTTTTATGGGTAATACTTTTGGTGGTATATCTCTGAAATGTTTGTCTAACTAAAAGTTATGAAGATTTTCTTCTAGGAATTTTATAGTTTATTTTTAACTTATGATCCACTTTGAGTTAATATTATATGTTGTACAAAATGTAGAGTTTCAATGTTTTGAATGCAAATCCCAAATTGTTCAGTCATGAATTGTTGGAAAATTACCTTTTATTCATCGCAATGGCTTTGCACTTTTGTTGAAAATCAACTTAATTTATGCCTGTGGTTATACTAAACTCATTTCGTTCTATTGATCTTTTTGTCTATCTTTATACAAATGTCACTCTGTCACAATTATTGGAGCTTTATAATAATGCTTGTATTTAAGTAATATAAATCCTTCAAAATTCTTGCTTCTGTTCAAGGTTATTTTGGTTATTCTGGATTCTCTGTATTTTCATATGTATTTTATAATCAATTTACCAATTTCTACTAAAAAACTCAGGTAGGGATTTGATGGGGGGGTTTTATCAAATCTATAGATCAATTGTAAGAGAACTGACATGCAAACAATATTGAGTATTTCAGTCAATGAATATAGAGTCTCTCTTGATTTATTTAGCTCTTTTTCATTCTTCAAACAATGCTTTGTACTTTTCTATTTACAGACTTAGTACATTTTTGGTCATATTTATCTTAAAGTATTTCGTATTTTCTGATGCTATTAAATGTTACTGATTTTTAAAAAATTCAATTCCATATAGTTTGTTGTTAGTGTATAGATATAACTGATTTGTGTGTTCACATTAAGAACTGAAACCATGATAACACATATATTAGTTCTAGTAGCTTTTTGTGGATGGTAGCTTTTTGTAGATTTTTCTACTTAGGCAATGTGCTGTTTGCATATAAAGACAGACTTATTTCTTCCTATCCTACATACTGTTATTTATTTCCTTGCTTTACAGTACTGGTAAGATCTCCACTTTGGTATCATATAAATCCAAATCTTATAAATCTAACATATAAAAATCAATTAAGTACCTTTCATACTTTCATAGATTAAAAACTAAAAATTATATGTTCTTCTTTTTTTTTTTTAAAGATTTTATTTATTTGACAGAGAGAAACACAGCGAGAGAGGGAACACAAGCAGAGGGAATGGTAGCGGGAGAAGCAGGCTTCCTGCCAAGCAAGGAGCCCGATGTGGGGCTCGATCCCAGGACCCTGGGATCATGACCCAAGCCAAAGGCAGACGCTTAACGACTTAGCCACCCAAGTGCCCCTATATGTTCTTCTTAATAGATGAACATGTCTATTATAAATTCAAAAAGGTTTCAGTTCAGTAATGTTGAATCAATTGGACATATCTGATTTGTTCCTGATCTCACAGATGAAAATATTTCATTTTCTACAAGTAGTGTGATAATAGCTGTAGGTTTGTTATAAATGCATATTTTCTAGTTAGCTGAGAGTTGTTTTTTTAATTAAGAATAAATATTAAATTTTGTGAATTTATATAATAATCATATAATTTATATACATAAATTATATAATTATATGTTATATAACATATAATTATATAATAAATAGCAAAATATTAAATTTTGTCTTTTTGCATTTATATGCATTTTTTTCTTATTCTGGATTTAATTTGCTATTTTTTTTCTAGCTCTTAAAGTAGATGTTAATGTCACTGTTTTGCAACCTTTCCTACTTTTCTAATATATGTGTTTGTTGCTGCAAAAAAACCAAACAAACCAGGATAAATACTATGCCATGTTCCTTATAATAGTCTTGTCAATTCCCTTCAATGAAAGACCACTAGGCATCTAGTTGCTTAAACTAAGTTTTGTTTATTGACTCGCTTCGGTGACAGAGATAATAACTAATTGGGGAACCATGAGCCATCTCTATAAGAGGGTATTAAAAATGACTTACAAGGAATTTAAACACGTGTTAGCTGCTTTTGAGAAGGGTTTAAGGAAGTGGGGCATTGATTTAGATTGTTAGGCATTCTTAGGTATCTTAAAAATTCTTATCTAGACTTTAAGAAGAATGGAAGGAGATTGAACCTGGCCTTGGAAAAGAGGCAGAAGTCACTCACGGTAGCCCAGATAAAAGGTTTGACCATTTTTGGAGTTTGGACAATGTTCATGCTTTTTGTCCACATTCAGACCTTATTGCAGAGGGGGCTATTTATTTCTTTATTCATCGTGATCACAGAGTTGTCTTGTTTGATGCTGATATTCTGTGACATCGTGTTCAACAGGGAAACACACTGACAGCAGTGAATGCCAAGCCAGCTTCCACCTGTTAAGAATTCTTTTTTTTTTTTCTTTCTCAGTTACATGGCCCTACAGTATTTAGTCCCTGATTTTCTCTCTGAGTGTTTCTCCCTATACCTTTTCTTTCACTTATTTCACTACCCCCGCCATAACAGACTTTTTCCCCTGTCACTGCAGCGGGCCACACGCATTTCCAACCAACACACCTATACCAAAATTTACACACTAAAATGCTTCCCCAAGGTCATCCCATAGCTGTCTCCTTCTCACCAGTTCTCAACACAAAAGTTACTTCCAACATCTGTTGTTTCCTGTGTTGTTAATTTTAGCCATTCTGACAGATATGAGGTGATATCTCATTATAGTTTTGATTTCTATGTCCTTGTGATAAGTGTTGTTAGGCATCTTTTCATGTGTCTGTTAGTTGTCTGGCTATCTTGTTTGGAAAACTGTCTATTCATGCCTTCTGCCCATTTTTTGACTGAATTATTTGTTTTTGGGGTATTGAGTTTGATAATTTCTTTTTTTGGATACTAACCTTTTATCAGATATGTCATTTGCAAATATCTCCCATTTTGAAGGTTGCCTTTTAGTTCTGTTGATTGTTTCCTTCACTGTGCAGAAGCTTTTTATCTTGAAGTCCCCATAGTTCATTTTTGCTTCTGTTTACCTTGCCTCCAGAAATGTATCTAATGAGAAGTTGCTATGGTTGATGTCAAAGAGGTTGCTACCTGTGTTCTCCTCTAGGAATTTGATGGCTTCCTGTCTCACATTTAGGTCTTTAATCCCTTTTGAATTTATTTTTTGTGTATGGTATAAGAAGGTGGTCCAATTTCATTCTTTTGTACATTGCTGATGTTAGCAAAGATGCAGAGAAAAGGGAATTCTCTTACATTGTTGGTGGGAATGCAAACTAGTGCAGCCACTCTGGAAGATAGTTTGGAGGTTCCTCAAAAAGTTAAAATTGGAAGACACTTGGGTGGCTCAGTTGATTGAACATCTGTCTTTTGATTTCAGCTCAGGTTGTGATCTCAGGGTCCCGGGATCAAGCCCCACATGGGTCCCCACTGGGCATGGAGCCTGCTTAAGATTCTCTCTCCCTATCCCCCTGCTCTTCTCCCCCATTTTCATGCAGGAGTGTGCTCTCTCTCTAATTTTTAAAAAAATTTTTTTTAAAAACTAAAAAATAGAACTACCCTATAGTCCAGCAATTGCCTTACTAGGTATTTACCCAAAGGATACAAAACTACTAACTTGAAGGGGTACATGCACCCCAATGTTTATAGCAACATTATCAACAACAGCCAAATTATGAAAAGAGCCAAAATGTCTATCAGCAGATGAATGGATAAAGAAGATGTGGTGTACATATACAATGGAATATTACCCAGCCATCAAAAAGAATGAATTCTTGCCATTTGCAACAACATGGTTGGAGGTTGAGACTTATGCTAAGCAAAATATGCCAGGCAGAGAAAGATAAATGCTATATGATTTCACTTATATGTGGAGTGTAAAAAACAAAACAGATGAACATAGTGGAAGGGAAGGAAAAATAAGATAAAAACTGAGAGGGAGGCAAAGCATAAGAGATGCTGAATTCTAGGAAACGAACTGAGGGCTGCTGGAAGGATGTGGGCAGGGTATAGGTTAAGTGGGTGATGGAGTAAGGAGGGCACTGGTTCTGATAAGCCCTGGGTATTGTGTGTAAGTGACAAATCACTCAATTGTACATCTGAAACTAATATTACACTGCATGTTAATTAAGTGGAATTTAAATAAAAGCTTTAAACTACAAAAAAAAAAAACCCAAAAAGGTTACTTCTAAGAGAGGCCCTACCAGTCTCTTTTCCACATGACGCATCTTCTTTATTAGTAGTTGGGATATTCCTGTGTATCCATTTATTTAATGTTGGTCTTTACCCATTTTGGGAACAGGACTATCTGTCCCCATCATCATTGTATCTAAAGCAGCAATAATATCACTATGCATACATAGGACCCTAATAAATACCTGCCAAATTAGGTTTTATGATACTTCAGAGTCTATCACAAAATATTTTGTATAGAATGAATGTTTAGATGTAGAACTTAGATGTAAATGCAACTTTGATTAATTTTATGTAAAAATGGTACTTAATGACTAATTTAAATAACTCATTAATTTAACTGTATATAGCTCAGGGGATATTGAGGTCCGCAAAATTTTCTGCTCTTTACTGACTGCTGAATGGATCTGTTTCTCACTCTTGTTCGATGTTAATCTGATTTTGAAAAATATCATAATTATTATCTATGCTTACATGTGCCATTTTATCTGACTTTTAAAGGGGGTTATAGTCATTTACCTTTTTTCCCTAACATTAGGGAGACTTATAAGTCACTAATGCATTTGTTTAAGTTA
>JAQQSY010002407.1:0-13697 GCA_028646535.1 Procyon lotor
GCCGGTGGCTTGACTCTGGGGACCTGGCAGCAGATGGGTCACAGGCCTTGATGGTGCTTACAAGTCACGTGGACGGTCCTGATGTGTTGAGCACAGCCCGCCTGCTCTTACGTCTGCACTCGGACTCTGTCTCGATTCAGGTACACGTTCCTGGAATACGCGTCTCCTGCCCACGCCTTGGACGCCGTGAAGAGTGCCGATGGCTACAAGCTGGACAAGCAACACACGTTCAGGGTCAACCTCTTTACGGACTTCGACAAGTAAGTTCCAGTGGGGTGACACTGGCCGTCACGGGGCGGGAGAGGCTCCACGCCTCTGGGACTGTGCTGGTGGCCCTTTGGGGAGCCCTGTTCTCCAGGCTCGCTGCCGCGGGCCCATTCCCCACCCCAGCCTCTGACTCTCCTGGCCACTGGCACCCCTCGCCCACTCTTCCCTCCCCTGAGGGGGACAAGGGGCGGCGCCACACTGCCTGTGGCCAAGAGCCCCCGATGTCGCTGCCCCCCATGTACTTTGTTGTGTGTTACTGATCAGTTCCTTTGTTTCTTGCAGGTATATGACCATCAGTGACGAGTGGGATATTCCAGAGAAACAACCCTTCAAAGACTTGGTGCGTGGGCGGGACCTGTGCGAGGCTGAAAGCTGGGCAGCCCCAGGGCCCATGGGGCTGAGCTCCTGAGGAGTCGCTGCTGCCGGCCTGAGGCGCTCGGACCCCCAGGAGCACGAGGCAGGAATTTAGCTTCTTGGAAGAAATTGATGAGACATCCTCTGTCCCTTGCCTTTGGTTCTTTTTCCAGGGAAATTTACGGTACTGGCTCGAAGAGGCAGAATGCAGAGATCAGTACAGTGTCATTTTTGAGAGTGGAGACCGTACCTCCATATTCTGGAATGACGTGAAGGATCCTGTCTCCATCGAAGAGAGAGCGGTGGGTGTTTGCTGCTCATGGGGACTTACTCTGTATTTCCGTGGCCGGGGGGCTGGGCTCCCGAGCAGGTGAAGTGCTGTGCTCTTCCGGAATGTATCCCTGAGGACTTCCTTCGTTCTTCTGGCTTTGAAATAAGCCACGAGACATGAGGAGGCTTCTTGAGTTTTCTGGTTAGGAGTCTGAGGAGTCGATGGCTCCCAGAAGGAGGAGTCTTCGTGCGCGCATTGTGGGGTCCTGCTCACACTGGCTCTGACTTTTCCCGCAGAGATGGACGGAGACGTACGTGCGCTGGTCTCCCAAGGGCACCTACCTGGCCACGTTCCATCAGCGAGGCATTGCTCTCTGGGGCGGAGAGAAGTTCAAGCAAATCCAGAGATTCAGCCACCAGGGGGTGCAGCTCATCGACTTCTCGCCTTGTGAGAGGTAAGCGGTGAGGGGAGCGGCGGGAGTCCGTCCTCACTGTGTGCCTGTGCCGGCGCCTGCGCGGGCCGGTACAGCTCGGCTTTTGCAGTCATTTCAAACCTGACAGAAGTGTCACGGGAGACCTCGAAAGAGCCCGTGTGGACTCTTGACTGATGAGCCCTGCTTAGCACTTTGTGGGGTTTGCTCTGTCGTTTTTGCACACAGACACACGTGACTGTCCTGAGCCGTTGGGCGTAAGCGGAAGCATGCTGGCCCCGGCCCCGTGGGCATTCCTGGGGCAGGGGGAGCCCCTCCCCTGTCCACAGTGCTGGGTGAGGATCCAGTGGCCGTCTGCTCCTCGTACTTGAGTACCACCCTGTTCCCACATTTCACTCGCTCTAGTACCGGCCTCAGTAAAGCTCTCGTCCCCCTGGTTCCGGCTCTAGTCCAGGCTCGTGTCCTGTGCCGGTAATTTCATTGTGAGCAGCGTCTCTTCGCGTGCGGAGAGCGGGGGTCTGTGGCGGCGGGTCCCGCACCAGGAGTGTGAAGGAGCTCTCCTCCTCCTCGTCCGCTCACCGACGCTTCAGGGCTGTCCTCGAGCCTTCCCTGTCGTGTCCCCTTCTCTGCCCAGAGGGGTTCCGGCCCCCTTGCACGTGGTCTCACCTCCTCGTGGGCTTGGGACAGCCCCTTGCGTCCCCGGGCTCCTGAGATGGGCCTTTCCTGTGCACACTCTGCTTTTGAGTTTTGGGGGTATGAGAATTTTCTAACACTGAGAAAATAGGAGAAAGGACTTTAGTAACATTTATATGGTAAATATCTAGCTTTAATGATTTCTCATTGCCGCGGCCGGCGCGACAATCTCGAACCAGGGCTGAGGGTAAGGGAATGAGGAAAAAAGACAAAGAGACAAAGTATGGGGGCGGGAGGAACACAAAGGATGATGTCCAGGTTGTGTTCAGCTTTATTCAAGAGTGCACCTTCTTATATAGCGAAAAACAAGTCCAGAAGAATGGTTACACCCAGGAGTCACTTAGCACACGCTATACTTCTAGAATTTGTTCTCATCGTATCTATACAAACTTCCCTTACCACAGGCCCCAAGAAATCTGGGTAATCATCTACTCTAAAGACTACTTAAAATTAGAAAGACTGTGTTACATGCCTATGCCTCAGAGTTTAGTGATACAATCAATGACAATCTGCGCAGCTTGTTCTTCAAGGAGATAAGGTCAGTCACAGACCAGCAGACCTCAAGGCCCTTTGTCGAGCCCATTCTCCAGCGCCCGCTTTCCGCCCTTTCGGGCAGGGGTCACGAGTCCGGGCTCAACAAGTCCCTCTAGCAGCTAGCCAGCGGCTGACCACATCTCATCTTGCCATTTTTGTTTCAAAACTGTTTAGGGCAGGGGCACCTGGGGGGCTCAGTCGGTTGGGCATCTACTTTCAGCTCAGGTCGTGATCCTGGGGTCCTGGGATTGAGTTGCACGTTGGGCTCCGTGCTCAGCAGGAGGCTTGCTTTTCTCTCTCTGCTCCTCCCTCCTGCTCTCCTCTGCGCTCTCTTTCTCTCTCAGATGAATAAGTAACATATATATGTGTGTGTGTGAACCACCTGTTTTGGGCATTTTGGATAAGTGCTAGGTTCCCCTAGGAAATGGACATCAGTCCAGGTGAAGGCGTGTGTCCTCTCTGGTCGCCGTTCTTTCCTCCCGCCCGGCAGCCCTGCCCGGTTCCCTCGGCATCTTCTCACGTGCCCGCGCTCCTGGGCCAGCCCTAGCGCTCGCGTGTACGCTGTACTGGGTGCCCTGTGCGTCCCGCCCTTCCTGTGAGGTGCTTCCTGTGGTGCTTGTGAGGAAGATGGGGCCGGGGGAGGGTGTCCGATGGTTCGTCAGGGCAGCCTGTAACTGGTTCCTTCCATCCTTGTGTTTCCATAAACCACGAGTTCTCCATGATGGATGTTTCTCAGTTTTGATCAAGTTTTTCTGGCCTGTCTTCTTGGAGGCCTCACGAGTTCACAAGCACTGGCATCTGCTAGGGACAGAACATTCGAGATGCTCCTTGGCACGGCTGTGTGTTAGGACCCTGGGTGCGGGGACTCCCGAGCCCTGTGTGCGATGGCGAGTGTGGGGAGGAACCCCTGGGTCCGGCCGGCGGCTGCTTCCAGCTGTGTCCCAGACTCACACGCACAGTGCCGTCGGCCTCACTAAACATCGACGTAAGTCAAGGGGAATTGTACCCACTCCCCCTGGAGCACACGCAGACTTCGGTTTGGATTCTGTGGGGTCTGTCAGGGTCCTGATTTTGTGGAGAAATCCTTCAAGGGGGCGCCCCCGGAGTGCCTGCCTCGCAGATGGTCTGCTCCGCCATTGGAATGGGTTGCGATGTGGGGGCGTTCCCAGAAGCTGGGGTTCGCAGGCCGCGCTGCGTCTGACGGCTGCTCCCAGCCCGGCGCCCACCTCACCCGCACACAGCAGGACGCGCGGGGAGGAGAAGGTGGGGCGGCGGGCGGGATCATCAACAGTGTTCCCTCTGGGACAGGTACCTGGTGACATTCAGCCCCCTGATGGACACTCAGGACGACCCTCAAGCCATCATCATCTGGGACATCCTGACTGGACAGAAGAAGAGGGGTTTTCACTGCGAGAGCTCAGCCCACTGGCCAATCTTTAAGTGAGTAAGCGCGGTGGCCCGCGGTGAGCTTGTGGGAGCCTTCTCTGCTCTCGACGGGGCCTGACGGTCGGCTTCTCTCTCAGGTGGAGCCACGACGGTAAATTCTTCGCCAGAATGACACTCGACACTCTTAGCATCTATGAAACTCCTGTAAGTGACACGGTTTCCTGGGGGCGTGGCTCCTGTGTCGCGGGTGAGGGGCAGGAAGAGCACGTTCTGTGTGCAGAACAAGGGGACCCAGCCTCTCTGGGTTCCGGGCCCTGAGGTGCTTGTGCTGTGGCCGGTGACCTGAGGCGGCAGGAGAGGGAAGGGCCTTTGGAGATGGGTCCTTTGCTGCCGCGGGGGAGCTGCTTCCTTGCTGTGTGTCGCCTGCTAGGCTGACTTGCTGGGCTCATTCCAGAAACACTTTTGTTTCCTTTCCGTGAGAACGCGGGTGTGTCACGGAGAGAGCGTCGTGCTCTGACTCCACTGTCATCCTTGTTTTTCCGCAGTCTATGGGCCTGTTGGACAAGAAGAGCTTGAAGATCTCCGGCATAAAGTGAGTGAGTGTTGTCGCAGGTGGGCGGGAGGAGCGGGCGTGTCCTCGCTCTGGTCCCCAAGGGCGGCCCAGCAGGCCCCGGCCCACCAGCTCTGGCCTGCTTGTTGGGACTCTGCCGGGCTCAAGGCCCACAGTCCCTTTTCCTGCACGTAGACCCTTGGTGAGGCCACGGGCTCTGTTTCGTGTCCTTGGGGCCTGAGACTCGGGCTGCAATCTTTAGGGAAGACGTGGGCAGAGGGCAACGGACTCCATGTCATTGACAGGCTTCTGTGAAGTCCACTGGCCGAGCAGGGGGCTTGGGTGGTCCTCGGTGAATATCCCGAGGCAGACCCTTGGCTTATGTGCCGTCTCGAGAGGGGCCTGTCTCTGCAGAGGTGTCAGCTGTGCAGAGACACGAATGGTTCCCTTCTTGTGTTGAGTTCTTGGGCGCAGGGGTGGCTCAGGAAACGAGCTGCATTAGGACCTGGTTCCCATCACCGTAGCAGTAAAGGGAGTACTTGTGGTTGGTGAGGGCACCTGGGCTCTAGGTAACTGCGGGGCGGAGGCCATAATCATCCCACCGTGGGATGCTCGCTCCCTCTGAGGCCTGCCGTTCCCTTAGCGCTGGGGGTGTCAGGCGTCCATGGGGCCCAGCAGCCGCAGGGTGTGGTGGCAGGGGTCTGGCCGGTGCCGTGTGGTGGCAGGGCGCCCGTGCCAGGCTCATTTCCAGCAGGTGAGCCCAGTCTCCGCTTGTACGCTCCCTCGCTGGCGGCGTCCCACCAGTGCTCAGCCGACGCTGTGGTCCCCTTGTTCTGCAGGGACTTCTCGTGGTCTCCTGGGGGTAACATCATAGCCTTTTGGGTGCCTGAGGACAAAGATATCCCAGCCAGGGTGACCCTGATGCAGCTGCCCAGCAGACAGGAGATCAGGGTTCGGAATTTGTTCAACGTGGTGGACTGCAAGCTCCATTGGCAGAAAAATGGGGACTACCTATGTGTCAAAGTGGATCGGACCCCCAAAGGGACCCAGGTGAGTGAGTCTGGCTCCACGGCCGCCTCCTGTTGGAAGGGCATTAGGGTTGTTCACGTCTGTGGGTCGTCTGCAGAAGCGCTGGTTCCTGCGGGCGGTTTGCTGGCCTGTGGGGCGGGAGCTCTCATCCCCCCTTGGCCGGGGGGCAGATGACCCGTTCCCGTGGCTGGGAGGACGGGTCTGGGCACCCGCCTGTCTTCTCACGGAGCGCAAAGACAAACGTGTCCTTCTCTTAACTTCCAGAGGAGCCTGCTGGACACAGTTGTGCGCCCACATTGTTAGTTTGTTGGCATCATTTCATACCCTCCTTATCAGATTTCCTGGTCTGTCCCTGGAGAACGTGGTCCTCCTGGGACTGGAGACCATTGGGACGGACCCCGCTGTAGCACACCCCTCCTCACCACGTGAGCCCTAGAGTTCTCATCGTCCAATAAGGGAAAGTCAGCGCCCCCTCCCCTGGGCTCCCGACACCCGCTACTCGGCCTTCACTCTGTGCGGCGTCCTGGACAGATGGGACGTGGGGACAGAGGCATGCGGCGTGTGGCCTGTGGCGGCTGCCCTCCCTCACCAGGCACGTTTTGGGGTTCACCCGCGCCGTGGCCTGTGTCTGCACCTCGTTCAGCTCGGCGCTCAGCTGTGCCGGCCCGTGGGCACTCGCCTGCCGTCGGCCCCCTCGGGCCATCCGGGCTGAGGCAGCATCCAGGCTTCTGTTACTTGCCCGTGTCCAGAGGATCGCTGCAGGGTCACCCCCGCCCCGCTGCTGGGCCTCGAGGGCGCTGTGGGCTTTGGCAGACGAGCCACAGCGGCAGCCCCGAGCCTCTGTGCAGGGGTGTGGTGGGAGGGCCGAGGGGCTCCGCCGTCCTGCGCGGGGACCGCGCTCCTGGGTGTCTCTGGTGGCACCGGGTGCTGGCTTGACCCTGCCGGGCCGAGTTCCATCGCTTAGTCTTTGCCGAGTGCGCGTGTCCCTTCCGGCCTGTATATTCGTTCTTGGGGTACATTTTTCTCGCGCTTTCAGTTTCCATCTCCGTGTTTTCTCTCCCCAACAGGGTGTGGTCACAAATTTTGAAATTTTCCGAATGAGGGAAAAACAGGTGCCTGTTGATGTGGTGGAAATGAAAGGCAAGTTCCGTGTGGTCCCTTGCGGTCGGTGGTCCCTGTGTACGGCCCGGGGGGTCCCGGTGCTCCGCGCTCCCTGCCTGCCCAGGTGGCCGCGGCCCCAACAGTGCGCGCTGTCCTCCCGGGCCTGGATGCGGCGTGTCAGTCCGGGCTGCCGTGAGGCTCGCTCGCTCGCTCCCTGGGCACACCCCTGTGCAGCGGCTGGTTTCCCGCTGAGAGATGCAGGGAAGGGCTTTTCCTGACCCTCCCAGCGACTGGCGGCAGAAGGGCTTTTCGCTTGACAGACGTGTTCTCGGGCGTGTTCCCAGCTTTATTCTGGGCCACAAACCGAGCAGGCGCTCTGCCACCTCTAGGTGGGAGACGGGGCCTGTGTCTTTGGTTGGGTTTTGTGCCTTAGTTGGGTTCTGGTTTGCGACGGAGAGAGGACAGAGGGGGAGAACAGAGCGAGAGGGGACGGCCTGGTCGCCTGCGTGGTTCGCCCCTGGGGACCGTGGGGTCCTGTACCGAGGACGGAGGCGAGTAGGGCACACTGATCCTGCGTGCCCACTGGGCCAGGGAGGTCTCACCCAGGTCCCCGCACAGGCTGTGCAGGAATGTTGTCTCATCAGGAACGTTCTTTCCTTAAACGACTGGGAAAACATACGATTCACTTTTCCTCGATCGCAGAAACCATCATAGCCTTTGCCTGGGAGCCCAACGGGAGTAAATTTGCCGTGCTGCACGGGGAGGCCCCGCGGATATCCGTGTCCTTCTACCACGTGAAGAACAACGGGAAGATTGAGCTCATCAGTAAGCACTGCTGTCGACGGGCCCTCGGCGGGGGACCCTCCACACGCGTGTTCTGCTGGCTGGGGGCCGCTGCTCAGGCCATCCTGCAGCCAAGAGGGCCCTGTGGCTCGGGCTTTCCTCGGGAGGCCTCGGAGAGCTCCCACTGGGCCCTCGAGAGGGGGCTCGGAGTGGGTGTGCTCTCTCTGTTGCGCCCACAGCCGTTGTCTCTTTGCTGGGGGCCCCCGCCCCTCCGTGCTCGGCTCTGCCTGCAGGGGCCCCCTCATTTCCCCCCCCCAACCTGCCTGCAGCAGGCCCCTCCAGGGCGTCGTGGCTCACCACGGGGTGAACAGTTGATTGTTGTGTCCTTTGGGGACTTCGGCCGTGGAAACGGGCTGTGAGTCCCCGCACCTAGTGGCTCGGGGGCTGAGCTTGTCCTGCGGGAGTCCCGGAGCCAGTGTGGGCCGCACGTGAGAATGCCCCCCGCAGGTCCACGTGAGCCCGCTGCCCATCCCGGGCACACCCTGTCTTTGGCACCTCCCGGGGGACTTGACAGATGCTCTGCTTGTTTTCAGAGATGTTCGATAAGCAGCAGGCGAATACCATCTTCTGGAGCCCCCAGGGACAGTTCGTGGTGCTGGCCGGCCTGAGGAGGTGGGTCCCCGCGGCCTGAGGTCTTCAGAGCGCACAGCGCTCTGGGCCGGACCTGGTCCCCGCAGCTCACAGCACGTCCTTGCATGAAAGCACTGTCCCCGTATTTTTGATGGATGGGTTTATCGTGTTTCCATCTCATGGGGTTTGGGCCAAAACCAAGTCCTGAAAGCAACACCTTGCGGGTGTTTTCTGTGTGGAGGATGTGCGCGTGTTGTGATGTCCTCCCGGTAGAACGAGGCCTCTTCCTGGTGGGGCAGCGAGCCTGGCGTGACACCCTCGTGGGAAGGCTGTGGGGCACACGGCCGTGAGCCGGTGTCTGCGGCGTGAGTGCGGCAGCGCTGGCCCCGGAGCCTGGGTCCACCCGCGCGTTAGCAGAGCGTGCCCTGTCGCTCCCACTCCTGCCTTCGCGGGAGGCGCCTGCCGCGTGTCTAGGCCATCTGGTACACATACGGTGCTCCCACATGCTCCCCCGGAGCACGTCCTCGACGGCGGGGCTCGAGTCCACCTCTGACCGGCGGGACCCAGGAGCCCTAGGCGCACTGACTCGGTCCTGTGTCCCCAGCATGAACGGCGCCCTGGCTTTCGTGGACACGTCGGACTGCACGGTCATGAACATCGCAGAGCACTACATGGCCTCCGACGTGGAGTGGGACCCCACTGGGCGCTACGTTGTCACCTCTGTGTCCTGGTGGAGCCATAAGGTACGGGCCCGCGGGGCCTGTGTGTGGTGTGGCACCTGGCTGCACTGGGCCTGGTGTGTCCCTGTCCCCGTGTCCGTCTCCCCCCCCCCCGGGTCTCTCAGAGGTGGGTACCATCAGTCATGCTTCGGCCCGCCAGGTGGCTCTGGAAACCTCTGCAGCGGCACCCCTGCGACAGCCTGCTTTTCCCCGAGCTGGTCGGCGTTCCCCGATTTCCCTCCCCTGAGTCAGGCCACATGCCAGGCTGACTGCAGCCTGAGTCCAGACCCCCTTCCTCTGAGTAGGAGCCAAGGGGCTTTCTCGTCTGTGCTTTCTCCCCACGGCAGAGAGGTCCCCAACCGGGCCTCTGTGGCTCAGAGGTGGGGGAGGACGTGCCGCACACACGCTTTCCCGGGAGGGTCCTTTCCCCCCAGAAGTCCCTGGTTTGGACCACCTTTATCTGGCGCCCAGGTTTGCTGGGCCCGCTGAGGCGGCCTCTGCCCATGCGGCGCGGACTATGCGGCCTAACTGTGCACCTCCCCCGCCTGAGACGTGCTTCTCACGCATGTGTGGGGCTTCTGCCTTGGTGCCGCTCCCCAGCCCCGCTCTGTTAGCGTTCAAGGGGCACCAAGGCCCTCACGCCATTGTTTGCGTTTTGTTTCTTTTCCTGCGAGAGCGTGGTGGCGTGCCCGCCGGGCCTTCTCTGGTTCTGCCTGGCGCGTGGTCCTCCTTCAGTTGGGGTGGCTGGGGGATCGAGCGCCACGTGGGAGCCGCTGGAGAGGGCTCTTTACCCGAGGGTCTCGGACTCCCCGAAAGGACCGGGAAACGCATGTGTGTACGTTTCTTGTCTCAGACGCCCCCAACCTAAAAACGTAAGAAACACCGTGATTGTGAGTGTGAGAGGTTGTGTCCATGCTGGCTCCGTGAGGTGGGCACGTGCTGGCAGGTCTGCAGTGGGGTTCCCTGCTCCGTGCTCCCGGGCTGCCCGCGAGCTCCGCCAAGGCTGTCTCGTGTTTAGTCTTTCTTGCCGATGGACGTGCTGAGGCTTGCACCAGCTCGTGTGTGTGCCCAGAGCCTGAGAGGTCAGGTGGGCGACTGTGTAACGAGGGACAGACGTGTGGGAGGAGCTCAGATCCCTCGGCCGTCCTGGAGCACAGCGTCTGGAGAAGGGTCTGTGTTGGAACCAGAGCGTAGACCATGTCTGGGTGTGTGGTGCCATCTGGTGTTGAAGTCCTGTGGACCGTGGGCCGGTGTGCAGCGCCCCAGGCTTCTGCAGGGCCGGTTCGCAGCGAGACGGGCCGGGGCCGCTCCCTTCGTTGGGAAGGACGCCTGCTGAGCAAGGCAGCGTGTCCCCTGACACTGCAGCTGTTTGGGGTAGAGCACCCGAGCCCCGGAGCCCGCACCGGCGGCCGCACGCCCTGCACCCCGCGCGCCCTCCCGTCGGGTCTGTGGACCGTGGTCTCCTGGGCGCCAGCGGCGCCGTCACGTGTGGGCTCTGGGAGGGCACGGGGCCAGGATCCGTGTGCTGTCGGGACTCAGCAGCTTGAGCAGCATTGGGCCTCTGCCCCTCGCAGGTGGACAACGCTTACTGGCTGTGGACGTTCCAAGGACGCCTTCTGCAGAAGAACAACAAGGACCGTTTCTGCCAGCTGCTGTGGAGACCGCGGCCCCCCACACTCCTGAGCCAGGATCAGATAAAGGTCGGGGGTCCCTGTGGCCAGGGGAGCGCGGATGCCCTTGGGGGACTGACCGAGACCATTTCTGTCATTGTTCGGGGGGTCATGTGTGAGGAATGGAAATGGGACGTTTAGGGTGCCCTTGGGAGAGGTGCGAGAGCCCCGGGGACCCCACGGCAAGGAATGGTTGCAGGGTCGTGTATGTAGGTTTGCAGGTCATGCCCGGCCGTGTCCGTGTCCTTCGAGGACGCTTGCTCAGAGTGGAGGGGATGTAGGCCGTGCCGGCGGCGCTGGGAGGGGGTGTCCGCGTGTGCGCCGTCAAGGTGAAGTGTGCTGCCGGCATCGGGGCTGAGCTCAGGGGACGTGGCTCCCGTGAAACCTGTGGGCCAGCCGCCGGTGCACGTGCTCGTGGGCAGTCTCACGCTCGCAGTCCTGGGGTATGGCACGTCGACAGCTTTGGAGGGGGTTTCAATCCTGAGTGCCTTGTCTTTGTTTCAGCAAATTAAAAAGGATCTGAAGAAATACTCAAAGATCTTTGAACAGAAGGATCGCCTGAGCCAATCCAAAGCCTCAAAGGTTAGACTGCTCCCGGGACTGAGGGAGGGGCCGGCGGCGTGTGGCGCAGACACGCACGTCTCCGGGTGGCTGGCCACCCAGATGCAGGGGGCGCGGGGCGGTGCGCGGGAGGGGAAGTGAGCACGGCTCTCTATTCCTGCCCCACGAGCCTCCCTGAGTAGAGGGGTCTTCACACATCCAGGGCCGGTGACGGCCCCTGTCGCGGCGAAGGGTCTGTCAGCTTCCCCCAACTCCATGCGCAGGAACTGGTGGAGCGAAGACGCACCATGATGGAAGATTTCCGAAAATACCGGAAAATGGCCCAGGAGCTTTACATGGAGCAGAAGAATGAACGTCTGGAATTGCGAGGAGGTGCGTGTTAGTCGGAGACGCGTGTTTTGGAGTGTGCGTTTGCTGAGACGCTTTCTATCCTGTCGCGTGAGTTTTCTGGTTCAGTGTCGAGTGTTGTAAAGACCCTTAAATCGCCGAGGACCTGAGTTGCCCACGGCCGTCCGCTGGGCTCTCAGCTGATGTGGGTGTGCGTGGGTGTGCACGGCGCTCACCCTCCTCCCCTGCTCGCAGGCGTGGACACGGACGAGCTGGATAGTAACGTGGAGGACTGGGAGGAGGAGACCATCGAGTTCTTCGTCACTGAGGAGATCATCCCCTTGGGAAGTCAGGAGTGACCTGAGCACTGTGGTAAGACCTCTTCCGGTGGGGACAGCAGGACCTGGACGCGTTTTGTGGTTCCTCACGTGAGGACATTGCCAGGCTCACGTCTTGGAGGTCAGGACGACCTTGCAGCTGCAGAGGGCCCCGTGCTCGTCCTGGCTGTCGGAGCTGGAGCTCTCCCTCTGAGGGCGGCAGGGCCTCGAGCCCCAGCTTTAGGGCCGGTGCCTCGAGGGGGTCTGCTTGTGGCTGAGACGCAGGGCTGGGGAGGAGTGGGGGGGCCGGCCGCCGACCGTCTGCAGGTGTCTGCTGGGGAGAAGCCTGTATGCCGAGCGCAGCCAGGAGCCTTCAGAACCCTGTCGGCCGAGGCAGGCCGCTTCTCAGCGAGCACGCGGAGTTCCCCACGGGGCGTTTGCTCCTGCTCCTCGTGGGCATCGGGCTGAGGCGGACATCGGAGTCCCTTGCGGAGGCCTTCGGAGACACTGCTCAGTGGCGGCCCATGTGGGCGCACTGTCGGGTCGCTGTCCCTGTCGCTGACGTGCCCCTTGTCATCAGGGTGCGGGGCGGAGAGTGAATGCCTGCTCCCTTCCCGCAGCGTCCTGCGTCGGAGTCAGCTCGTCCTTCTGCAGGAAGCCTGCACGATGCTCGGATTCTCACCTGCGCTTCCCTTGCTCTAGACTGTGCGCCCGGATCCCCCGGCTCCACTCATTACTGTGCCTTTACCCCTGGTCCCCACCACAGGGGAGGAGCGAAGGCACTGCTTTCAATTTTTTCTTGTTTGGGGTTTTTAAAATCACGCCACTGGTTGTCACTGGCGTGCGCCACTGCGGGGCCCCTCCCGTCCCCCTGAGGTACACAGCCGAGCGGCCTGCCCCGAGGGCTGGCCCACCCCGTGCGGGCCAGCGGGCCTCTGTCCCGGGCGCTGCGGGGACTGACGCCGTTCAGGTCGTGCTGGCTTCTCTCGACGGGCTGAGCGTGGAAATAAAAGCAAACCTGTACGAAAACGCTGTCTTTCTCCTGTCTTTACACATAGATAGCGGCCTCGAACGTGGTGCCTGCACGCCCTGGCCGCGGCGGCGCTCTGGGCTCGGCTCGCACGCTGCTGCTGGCCCCCCCTCCCCCCGAGGCCCACGAGGAGGAGGGAGGCCTCCATCCTCCTTGAGGGGCTGTGTGTTCTCGGCAGCGGCCCGTCCTGCAGGAAACATGCTCGTCAGCTGTTGTTTGCTCCCTCACCTGCTGGGAGAAGCCCCTCTGGACTTTCCCTTGGAGTCCTACACACTTGAAGTTGGCCGTGAGCCCTGTCACCTTAGCTGCTGTCTCGTGGTGCTCTGATGCGTAACTTCACTCTCCTCCTGGGAGGGGGCAGACGAGGACAGGGAACTGAGGCCCTTGTTCACCTGCTGGTCAGTGCCCATCCGCTGCTGTGGGTCCACTTGTCTGTCCGTCTCCATCCAGAGCCCGATGCTTGGCATGGGAACCAGTGAAGCAGGGGAACAGGGCCTGCCACGCACGCACGACGGGGGCTCGCATGGACCTGACGCCTTCTGGGATTGGAGGCCGCGCGGCCTGCCGCGACCCCAGCCTTGCTGCGAGGCCCGCGTGGCGCTGCGGTCCCGGTTCCGGTGGTGGCTGTCCCACCTCCGTGCAGACGCACGGGCTCCAACGCCTCTCAGCCTCAGCGGGCTGAGTCCGGGGCTTAGTTTGATGGCGGCAAGGGGGCACACGTCCAGGCTTTGGTCGTTGTCACAGATTTTTAACAGAGCTTTCAAAAAATTTACTTTCAACTGTTTCAAACTTGCTAGTTGTAATTGCTTCACGTAATTTGTTAATAAAAGAATTTCTGAAACAACACGTGCTTGTTTGGTCATGTTCTGCTCTAGAAACGGGTTTCCCAGGCGGGATGGCCTGATGCGTCCTGCAGGCAGGGGTGGCCCCTGAGCTCTGGCCTTGAGCTGGGGCGTCAGGGTGGGCGCAGCCCCAAACCCCCCCGGCATGGACCTGCCATCCTCGTCCTGTCCCCAGGGGAGACCTTTGGGTTTGTGCGGGACCC
>JAQQSY010002408.1:0-13697 GCA_028646535.1 Procyon lotor
GAGGCTCAGCTAGTCCATCGAAGCCTCCAGAAAGGCGGCCAGCAGGGCCTCTCACGAAGGAGGCCGAGTGCGTGTCGGACGTGCCCCTTTACAGCCAAGTGCGGGCCTCCTCCGCTCCCTGCTGCGCAACCTCCGGGGCTGAACCTTCTTCCCAGGGGAGGGAGCCAGCCCCGTCCCCACGCAGGAACAACACACCCGGGGCTCGGTCAGAGCTGCTGGGTCTGACTTCTGGTCCCACAGCGGCAGGGCACCTAGAGGCAAACCCGCAGGCACGCACGGCTGACTCGGGGCCAGACCCTCAGAGAGGGGACGCTCCCCACAGAGTAGCCATGTTTCCGGAGGGGCCAGTGGGTCCCGGGCCTGCAGGCCTAGTCGCTGTGGTCCTTGCAGGCAGCCCCTGCCTCACCTGGGAGCCTGGAAAGGCCCGGTTCCCAGACCCACTCGGGCCTCCAGGGTCCCTTGTGCCAGGGGACCCGCGTTCATGTTGGGGCTACAGGCGCTCTGCCTGTGTCACCGCCCTCCTCGTTCCCCCAAAGTCCCCCAGTGGCTCCTTTCCTCACTCAGTGGGAATGGCTGCCCCCCTGTTCCTCAGCTCCTCAATCGGGAGCCAGAGGAAAGGGGTGCGCGACCCAGACGTCCCCGCGGTCCCGGGGAGGCAGGATCTCCAGACGCCCCAGGATACAGGCCGCCGGGACTGCCCGTCAGCGACCTCTGCTTTGACCCCGTCTCTGTGTTTCTCGGTCTCTCCGTTCTGAGGAGGCTCTTCATCTGCAAACCAGTGAGATCCTCGAACCTGAGGCGTAACGGTAACTAGAAAATGACCCATGCACTTGGAGGTGTCGAAAACTCTCGCCGACTGTTGAGAAGTGTGACTGCTCTTTGGGTCTCCTGTTAAACACACTAGTGTATGCGACACCGCGTGCCCGCGTCACAAACACACACAGAGGTAGCGCGGCGTGTGGAGGCCGCAGACGGCGGGCGTGAGGCGTTATTTCTAAGTTTCTTAACACATTCACCTAGAGCGAAAGTCCTCGCTTTAAACAGTAAACCCAACATACCATGGGCGAATAGGATGTTGAAGCTCCTTTTGTTCATAAAATAATGAAAATGAATTCGTAGCATTAAGGGAGTTTTAGTCATTGTAAAACAATACACGTTTGCGCCGTGATTTTTTAAACCTCAGTTTACCTGCAATAGCACAGTGTGTCCGCGACAGATAGTTACGGTAGCAGATTTAAAGGCTTAGCAATTCAGACATGATCCACTTACAATTTTAATGTTTTATGGCACTCGACATCTCAGTACGTGGCAATTGTTACCAGGAATGAGGTGTAGAATGTGTGTTCTGTTCTCATTGCGATGAAGGTTAGCTGAAGGGCAGACTTTATTATCGTCCCACGTCGTATATTCCCGCAGACGGGACCGTTCCAGAAAGGACGGCGAGGAGGGGCGAGGAGGGGCGAGAGGGGGAGAAGGGGGGCGGCCGCAGATGTGAACACAGGCCCTCGGCTGGAGGCTGTCGCTGCTCCTTAATTACTCTGGTGCGGACCCCACAGCCTTATTCCAAAAAACACTCACTCCCCGCCTGCGACACAGGCGAGTAGCTCCCGGTGTAATTCAGCGGTTCTCACGACGTCAGAGACGAACCAAAAGCCGCAGAACTTGGAGCGCCAAGGGCTCTCGAGGTAAATCACGCACAACAGAAGAGAATTAAAATAAGTGAAAAGAATTAAGGTATTTTGAGGATATCAGTGTGAAATATAATGCGGGAGACCATTTTAGCAGGAAAATACTGAGACCTTAACATCACGATGTTAAGATGGGGGGGACTATGGGGAGCACGGGCCTGGGCCCCCAGGTCCCCCTCGGGGCTCCTTCCCGCCCTCCCGTCCTGCTGTGCCCTGCCCTCTCTCCAAGGGCTTAGAGCTGACTGACGGTCGAAGGCAAACGAAGAGTCAGCGGAGCAAGGACCCAGGGCTCGAGTCAGGCCGGGAGGGAGGCCGGCGGGACATCTTGGCTGAGGATTCACGTGGGAACTTTTTGGCCTTTGAAACAGAAGATGAAGCAACACAGAAATACGCACACGAGGAACTGCATAGATGCGGCCCGTGTACGCAGCTGCCTGGTGCCCTCGGTCCCCGGAGAAGGGCGGCGGCCTTCCGTCCCACCGACGCCGCAGGCCTCCCCCGGCCCCGCGGTCTGCCGCGCCCTGCGCTGGGCTCTGAAGACCCCAGGGACCGCATGAGCACTCTGGTCCCCGCGATACTACCCACACGTGCCGATGTGATCGGCAGACGTGCTCTCGGAGGTCACATTAGCCCACTCCCTGGTTCCAGAGCAGGAGAAGAGGGCTCCGAAGGGCTCTGTGGCGGGACCGGGCCGTGGTCCGAGGACATTGAGCCACCCCCGGCCCGGAAGACAGCTCAGCGACATTCCCTGCACCTGCACAGTTCTCGCCTTCACAAGGATGCGTTTAGTCAGCCAACAAACTCTGGTTGGACCATGTCTCAAGTAGGGAGGGCTGGAAATAGAAATGAGTAAATAAAAGGTTCCCTCCTCTCTGAGCAGCCCTGCCCAACGAAGGAATTAAATGAAGAAACAAATCACAAAACAGGAAGCTTCTGGTGGTGACGACCCCGTGGAAACAGACGGGCCTTGAGGCACAGGCTGAGAACAGAGAAGGTTCCTTGAGACGGGGTGGGAAGGGCCCACAGGGGGTGCTCCCAGCGGGGGATTCCTGGGGCGGAGCAGAGGCGGGGGGCTGCGCGGCTTCAGGGGAAGCTGGAGAGGACGGCGAAGGCAGTCCGGGGCGCCGGGGAGTGGAGGGGAGCTGGGGGCGGCAGGGACAGTGCGAGGCGACCTGCGTTTCAAAGGGTCCCTGCATCCAGAGCGGGCGGCGGGCAGGGCGGATAGCGCCACTGGTCAGTCGCGGGGCCTCCCGAGGCGCGTGGGGGTCAGCGGCTGTGTTACGTGGACCTACTGGGTTAGAAGGAAGGCTGAACATCCAGTCATCATCTCAAGACCCTAGAACAATGTCGACAAGATAAGAGGGGTCATTAGTGAGATAGAAACCTCATATAATAGAAAGCCTAAGACTAAGACTAGATCTATAAAAACCCTATTAACATTGACAAATCTACAGAGCCTGATCTACAAAAGCCAATTCAGGATTGCCAATATCAAGAATAAAAAGGATGTCTACCTATATAAACTGCAGACTAAACAAAATATAGTAAAATAATACCATTAACAAATTGTTGCAATGAGTTAGTAAGTTCCTAGAAAAATATAACTCACTAAAATGGACTCACCAATTTCCCACCAAAACAGCACGTCAGGACTCACTACCTTCAGAGACTGTTCGGACACATGCTAACATTTCAGGGACGGTTACTAGGAAAAAAGAAAAAAAGAAGTCAATAAATAATTTTGTAATTACAAAAATGGAAAAAATATGAAACGAATCAATCAATTCAAAAGTAGTCAGGAAAGTAGAAAATAATGTAGTACCGGTCCCTGGGGTCACATAAACCACGGGATGCTGCGGTTGTACCAGCAAATATGTCACCAACACACGCGCCCACGGCGGAAGCACGCGGGGGTGGATCCGAAAGTTTGCTCAACTGAACACAAAGAAGATACAGATACTCAAATATAAGGAACTCATCAAACAATTTAAAAAAGGGCATTTGAAAAACATTCCTACATATTTATTAGTGGTGTGTGTAAGTTTGCGATTATCCCTACATTGATGTATTGATGTAATTCATATAAAACCTTTGAACCTGTCAGTATTTTTGTGAGCAGATGAAACCATTCCTTTAATTAGTTGAACGGCATAAGCATTTAGCTGTATTCTTAAATTATATTTTTTCAGCTTTTAAAAAAGCATCTGTACTATGAGCACCTATGGTCGTAAATTGTCTCCTATACCTCACCTGTCTCCCAAGGTTTAACAGGTAGTAGTTTTGCTATTCATCTGCACATATTCCTAACTTTCTTTGGTATTTCTTCCATTTGTGAGTGATACGTGGGTTCAATTTACTTTATAAACATATGCCATTGTAGGTTAAAATCACATTTTATTTTTATTTCTCATGGTGTTGCCATGGTCTGGAAAGTTCTTTTTTTAATGCCTTTTTTAAAAAAAGATTTTATTTATTCATCCGAGAGAGCGAGCACAAGGAAGGGGAGGGGCAGCGGGCGAGACCTCGGCGGCCCAGTCGGCGGAGCGCGTGGCCCTCGATCCCCAGCTCTGGGTCCCGGCCCCACGCCGGGTGTGGAGATGACCCAATAAGAAAGTCTTTGAAAAAATACAAGCAATATTAAAAGTCACTGTAAGGGATTGCTTTTCTAGAGGCTGCCACTCTGGGTAATCTACGCGATACTATGCTGCACGCGGTGAAACTACTTCTCTGACCTCAGCTCTGAGCAACTGCTTTGCTTTAATGACGCTACAGGGCAGCTTCCAACCCCACGTCTGCAGGACTTCTGCTCTCCCAGCCCTCGGACGCAGGAAGAACGTTCGTCAGAGAACGTCCAGGGGGTCCTGCCCCCGGCCTGGGCGGTCCGGGGTCCCCGCCAGACCAGGGCGTGCGCGGGGGCTCGGTCCCTCCTCGGCCGGTTTGTGTCCCCGGCCCCCGGCTGCAGGGTCACTGCATTTCCACGGTCCAGGGGAAACAGGCGATGGTGGCCGGCAAAGGAAACGGCTGAGCTCAGTTCTGACGAGTGACGGGGTCCGGGAAAGCCCACGCCGGTCGGGCCGTGCCGCAGACCCTCGGGGGACCGGCTCTCCTCCCAAGCCCCGGCCCAGGCGGCCCCACCGGCCCTTGTCCCCGACTGAGGAGGAGACGAGACTGAGCCGTTGCACAGGCTGTGTTAGGGACTGAGGACTCTCGGGGGCGAACGGGCGGAGGTGCTCAAATCCCGGAGACACCAGGGAGCATCTTGAGCTGAGCTCCGAGCGATGCTGACGGTGTCGGGGTGTGGGGTTGGTGGTGGACAGGACGCTGACAAATCTTGGCCAAAGCCATCTTAATGCTTAAGATGTTTCCTACGGACATATTTATCTGCCACTTCATTAAAAAAAATCCAGACTAAAATGATCGCAGTGCCCTTTTCCATCCCGGTGGGCAGACCGGCGGCCCTTGTCTACACGGCCGGGTGCTGTGTCCCTGGTGTAGAGACGACCGAGTCATCCGCGGGAGGCAGCCTTGCAGGGCGGCACTGCGGGGCCTCCGGGCAAAACAGCTCTTCCATTACTGTGTCCCTCTTACGCCCCATATTATTCCTTAATTTGAAAAAAATGAATTTAGTGTCTTTGTCAGACATACAAAATTCAGTGAAAGGACATTTTCACTGGTTGCATTTCTTTTCTGGTCATTATTATTATTTCTTTCCTGACTATTATGGATTTTTTGTGTTTTTTGCTTACTAGAGGAGGGCATGTTGAAAACCATCTGTTTTTTGTCAAGCGAACACAGTGGCGCTGATGTAAAGGGACTGCGGCATTACTTTGCACCAATTCTGCAAGCCATAAATTGTTCACAGAAGTGTTTTAGAAGCATAAGTGGGAGGTAAGCATTTTTTAGGGAAGTTCACTGCTAAGGGGAATCGAGAAGTTGGATTGTAGCTACAGCAAAGTACGTCAAGGTAAGTGTATATATGAAATGCACACATATGAAGTTCACATGTGAGGTGAAGGGTACCCTATCTGCGATAGTTCTTGGAAGTTTCAAGTTAGCTACGAACGAAAGCAGTAATAATTATGGAAGTTTTCAAATCTTTAACTTTATTTAAGGCACAACATAACTGGTAAATATTTCACTGAAAGACACCCTTCATTTCTAACTTCATACTCGACTTCTTCCTGGGGGTCCTGCCACGAAGGGCCACCCCTTACCCCGCACTCTTCCCACTATTTTGCAGTAATTAAAAAAGTGGACTATAGGGTATATATTTTCTGCTATGTGAAAATGTTCATAAAATGCAAATTGCAACAGCTTTGAAATTACATGGTTTTTTTTTAACTTTGGGGGATTAGAATTTCTTAAATTTGCACATAAATTACAACTTACAAATACATTTGTATCTTACCATTTCGAAGTTGGTTAATTTGAATGACACACCCCATTGCTGCACTGCGGTTTCAAAACCCCCGGAGTCTGTCTGTTGCCAGATTCCTGCTGACTCGGTCCCTGACCGGCTCCTGACGCGAGGCCCCGGTGAGCCCCTTCCCCGTCCCCTCGCCCCCAGCCCCCACCGCAGCCTCCGGGTCGGGCCTCACGGCCGGGAGGTGAGCGGCAGTGGTTCAGGGCTGCGCACACGTCTGCGACCTCCTGAGCAGGGGGCAGCCCGGTGGGACCCTCATGTAAGCGCTGGGTTCTCAGACTTCAGGGACCCAGACTCCCCCACGAGGGTCCCCGCCCTGCTCCCTGCTCCCTGCTCCCCGTTGTCACGCTCGGGGCCCAGAGTGCCGCTGGGCTACTGCTTGGAGTCTGAGCAGTTTGATTTAAGATGACTCACTCTTTCATTGTTTTAGTTGTTTGTGTATTTATCATAGTTATTGACTTTCTATTGCATAGAAATCATTTTAAAAGAGAGTTACAAAAAAAAGACCTATTTCATGTCAATTCGATTGATCAGAACTTCCAGAATCATCTTTTTATTATTTTTTAAAGATTTTACTTACTCATTTGACAGAAAGAGAGATCACAGGCAGGCAGAGAGGCAGGCAGAGAGAGAGGGGGAAGCAGGCTCCCTGCTGAGCAGAGAGCCCGATGTGGGGCTCGATCCCAGGACCCTGAGACCATGACCTGAGCTGAAGGCAGAGGCTTTAACCCACTGAGCCACCCAGGTGCCCCCAGAATCATCTTTTTAAAGGTAAGTGTGATTGTTGGAATCACTGTCTTATTTATATTTATTAATGGGATTACCCATTAATATGAATTTTACAGTTGGTTTAAGACAGCTTTTTATCAAAAATGGGTGTAAGGCTTTATTTTTATTTTATTTGGACTCAATCAAATACATCCCCTCACTTGACTGAATGACAATTTCCTGACATTAAGCCTCCTTATTTGAGAAATGCGTCTTAGACAGAAAACGCTTCACTGTTTGGGCTTCCCGCGTGCGTGCTGGAGGGTAGGACTGGCCCATGGAGCCCGTGAAGATTCTTTGACAAGGTTTTGCCCGTTATTATGATGACGTGGGTGGCCCTCAGTCCCAGAGGAGACCGGGGCAAACTCGATGTAAATTCTTGGAATCTCAAAAGAACTCATGAGCATACCATTCTGATTCCAGAACCATGGTGGCGAACGCTCATTATTTTAAAAATTTCTCCATTGACTATGTGTATAGTCATATTTTTTGAAATTTAAATGAATTTTGGCCAATTGGATTTTTTCACAAAATTATCCCTTTTATTGATATTTCCCAAACCACCAGTGTTCAGCTGTATCAGGTGTCTGCCGGCCAGTCCCAGCCCTGCCCACATGTTAGGTTCGCCCACAGAGGTTGTCATAAATGCAAGTTCTCGGGCTCACAGATAGAGCGCACCCGCCCCCCATGACCTAGAGGCTAATGAGCACGCGGGGCTCAGAGCCCACTGCCATTTGCTGACCATTATCTTGGTACGAAATTACCAGATCATACTTTGTGTTTTTCCATTCTTTTTCTTATTAATTTGCAGAATATTTTTATATATTATAATTATCAATTTTCTGTTTGTTCATGATTTTTTTAGTAAATCCTTGTATTTAACAGGATCACCAAAAATAATCTATGATTAATATTGACATGATCAATAATGAAATTGTTTCAACTTGTGCTCAAAACAAAAGTATGGTTAAATCACCCAGCGTGAGTGTCAGAGCTCCTAAAACTCATTGTTCTGGTCTTCGCGGCTGGACACAGACCAGACTGCTCTGCACGTGTGCGAGTGAGAACAGTCGGGCTCACAGACTTCACTGCACGGGGCTTGTGAACGAAGGGCTCTAAGAAGCTTTTATGCATCTACTTTTTATTTACGTTTTATTTTTTTATTTTTTATTTTTATTTTTTTAAAGATTTTATTTATTCGACAGCGAGAAATATAGCGAGAGAGGGAACACAAGCAGAGGGAATGGTAGCGGGAGAAGCAGGCTTCCCGTCGAGTAGGGAGCCCGATGTGGGGCTCGATCCCAGGACCCTGGGATCATGACCTGGGCCTAAGGCAGATGCTTAACGACTGAGCCACCCAGGCTCCCCATGTTTTATTTTTTTAAAGATTTTATTTATTTACTTGACAGAGCGAGCACAAGCAGGGGGAGCAGCAGAGGCAGAGGGAGAAGCCAGGTCCCCACTGAGCAGACGTGGGGCTCGATCCCAGGACCCCAGGATCATGACCTGAGCTAAAGGCAGACGCTTCACCCACTGAGCCCCCCAGGCGCCCCTGTATTTACTTTTTAATGCCCCATAATGAAAGTATCGGTAACTAATAACAGACATGCCGAACATTCAAGGGTTATCTGTCCCTTTCATGTGTTGTCTTGTCTTGTGTAACTGCCGCCGTTCCGGACGTTTGGTCTGCATTATGTGGGCTGTGCTCTCCATCATTTCCTGCTGGACTCCTCTTCAAGAATGGCCCGGACCGTCCTTACCAGAGCGACGCCGGCCTCACAGCAGCACGTCCGCAGAGACCGTGGGACGTAAGTCAGACAGACTTACAGACAACAGCGTCTCGGAAGGCGCCCGTCACGTTGGTCTCTCAGATCCAGAGCTCAAGGCGGGACTCGTTTGGGGTCACGTGTGGTCTCTGCACAATTTCTGCTGCTCGGTGCTGCTGGAGGTCACCTTCCAAATGTGCCCCAGCCTTCCTGGGCGGTGTTAGCTGTCCCGAGGTTCTTTCAGGCAGGGTGTACGACCTGAGAGTAAGACCTGTTATCTTAGCTAACGATCCGGTTGTAATCATAGCTTTTCCACACTCCATGCTTATCTAGAAAATACAACATTTGCTTCATTGCCCCATCTTCTGTATTATATTTCTGAGCTCGATACCAGCACTTTCTATGAGTCAGGAAAGCAGACCTAGCACAAGTGGGAGAATTTTGAGACATGAGACCTGACCCAGAGAAAGCCCGCTGAGAAGGTGAGGCTCACAGTGCGGGCCCCCCGGTCCGTTCTCCGGCCCTGCCGGCCGACCCAGCTTCCTGGCCCGAGTCAGAAGGCTCCTGATGACAAAGTGGTGACAGGCATCAGAGGCAGGCAGGACAGCCGCCGGCCAGGGCTGTTCTCTCCCCCTTATTTCAGGCTGAAAGCCAAACAAAATCACACCCTTTATCACAGCAAGATCAGAAAAGAATGCCTTCTCAGCGGTCCGGCGCCTGCCGCTCCTGGCCGAGCGGGGGGAACATGACCAGCGACCGCAGGGAAGGCGGAGAGGCCTTTTCAGGTTACGAAGGACTTTCACATCTGTAATTTCTAACCCTCACATATGAGACTTGTAGAGACAGCTCAGTGGTGTTTTCTATAGGAGCCCTTCCTTGGGGTCACTCTTCTTTGTGAGTTCGTTTCCTCACCTGCAGAAGCTGAGTGTGGGTTGGACGATGTTGAAATTCTGAACCTTCTGTAATATTTTACTGGAGTCGTCTGCAGGTCCTCGGCTCCGGGCGATGCAACAAAAACTGGTTCACGGCAGCAAGAAATGTGTTAGTCACACGCGTGACAAAGCAGGATGTGTATTAGTCACACATGTGACAAAGCAGGAAGTATGTTAGTCACACGTGTGACAAAGCAAGATGTGTGTGAGTCACACGTGTGACAAAGCAAGATGTGTGTGAGTCACACGTGTGACAAAGCAGGACGTGTGTGAGTCACACGTGTGACAAAGCAGGACATGTGTGAGTCACACGTGTGACAAAGCAAGATGTGTGTTAGTCACACGCGTGACAAATCAAGATGTGTGTGAGTCACACGTGTGACAAAGCAGGACGTGTGTGAGTCACACGCGTGACAAAGCAGTCCTACGTCCCTCCGCCTCCGCCTGCCACTTTGCTCAGCACGCGATGGATCATCGCCCCAAACGCTGTGCCCGGGTGAGGAGACCAGCAGCAGCCTGACACCAGCCCTGAGGACCACGGGCAAACGTGCCCAGCGTTCGCCGGTGCCTGTGGGGGACGCGTCCGAGGCACGGGGCCTGTGGGGTGCGGCGGGAGAGGAAACACTCAGTTTCCTCCACGAGTGCTGTGAGCAGACGGGCCGTTCAGGCAGGCGAGCCGTGGGACCGAGGGGTCACCGTCCCGACCCGTCCCGCGCCACCGCGGGAGAGGGCAGGGGGAAGGCAGGGAGCCGTCGGTACCCCACACTCTTCGTCCGAGGGGTCGGCTGCATGGCCGCGTCAAAATGAAGGATGGAAGTTTCTGGAAGGACAGTCTGGGAAGTCTTTTTCCTGGGAAGGTGGGAGCGAGGACGGAACGTGGGTGCCCTGCTCCCGGGTGCCTCCTGTTCCCGGGGCCCAAGCGGGCTCACTGGGGGCGTCACGCCCTCGTGGCCGCTGCTCCAGGCCCGGTCCTCTGACAGCCTGATTCGTCTTCTAATTGCCAAGAGACCTTCGGCATTTCGCTGGCAAATGACGAGATTTAATTAATACTCCAATGTGCTGGGAAAACTTAATTTCCAGTGTTCTCTGTGCTTTCGAATCAGTACAATTCTATTTCCTGTGTTCTTTGGGATTTGTGATGATAATATGTAAAGACACCAAAGGAAATGAAAAAAAGTAAACAAGTAAAACCAATTAATTTGGACGTGAGGTGGGTCTGTGGTCCTGGCCGGAGAGCCCGTCCTCCAGCCCAGAGGAGGACCGTCGGTCCGGGACGCGCCACAGCCCATCGCGGTCTGGGCGGCCGCTCTGCTGGAGACAACACCGGACGCATCCGAGTCTGTCTGCGAGGTCAGACCTGGGGCCCCTCAGCGCGGACTCGCCCCCCAACCGTGAGGGGGTGGCCGAGCCCTGGCGCATCACATGCAGCGCGGCCCGCACCTGCCAGGCCCTGCCCTCCCTGCTCGGGAACGTGGGGGCTGCTCCCACCTGCCGAGGCAGCAGGGACAAGGGTGACAGGTGCGATCCTGTAACTGCGTCCTTGGGGGGACTTGGCCTTATGCTGCTCACCGAGGATGCCCGCTGTTCACAGGCTCCTCACTGGGACTCTTGAGGGGCGCCCGGCGGGCTCGGTCACGTGAGCGTCTGCCTTCGGCTCCGGTTGGGATCCCAGGATCCTGGGATGGAGCCCCGCATCGGGCTCCCTGCTAAGCGGGGAGTCTGCTTCTCCGTCTGCCTCTGCCTCTCTGTCTCTCATGAATAAATAAATAAAATCTTTAAAAAATAAAAAAAAAAAGAAAGAAAGTGCTGGAAGCTGTTCGTGCGCCTACAGCCCCTTTTCTTCTCTGCCACAGGCCGCAGTCCTCGGCGCACCGACACACCCGTCTTCCTGGCACCGCACGCCCGCGTGTCCAGTGAGGACACGGCCCCTGCTGTGGGTCCCCCACAAGCAACGGCCCACTCAGCGCACCGGGGCCGTGGGAGTGAGAAGGTCTCCTCCCTTCGGGTCCCAGGACGCGGACGGTTCCCAGTGGGACAAGAAACTGACCAACAAGGCTTCTAGCGAGAGGCCACGGGGTGGCCGGTGGGATGCGTGTCACTCTCCAGGGGCCGGTCATCCCCCTCGAGGAAGGAGACATCTTACCCGGAGCCGGCTGCGTCGTGGACGTGGCCCAGCGGGAACACGCGTGGGGTTCAGGGCGGAGTTGGGGAGCCAGTGGGGGAGCTGGGACTTGATCCGGGGCCGTGGTCTGACCCGTGCAGTGGGAGCAGTGGGATCTAAGACAATAACACAGTCAACTGACCACACAAATGAGCAAACCCTGAGAGCAAAATGGGACCCTCCTCATGGCGACGCTGGGACCCCTGGGCTCATCAGGGCAGCAGGCACCCCGGGATCCCCGTGGCACAGGGGAGACCCCAGCTCCGGGACCCTGCTCTGTCCTTGAGGACCAGCCGACAGGAGGCCCTGCCTCAGCCAGAGCGCCAACCTGCCTGCTGGCAGCCCCTGCAGGGCGGTGGTCTGGCCTGCACCCCACTGACCTTTATAGAAAATAGCCGTTTTGTGTCGTCTGGGTCAGGATGGAGCCAAACTGAGTTAGTTTTGTTTGTTCCCCTTGCGTGTATGAATGCTCGAGTCCCCGATGATGACCGAGCTTTTACAGATACATTAGGGATTCATTTCCAGCTGAATAGGGCTATTTGTTTAAGAACAGGTTTCTCTCTTCTTTTTCACCAGGTTCTTTGTAATGTCACAGTTGAATAATTATATTTAGCTTGTCTTTTTCCTGAACGTGGATGTCACTGCTGTTCCTTCTGCGGTTAGTCATCCTTCTGAATGTCAGCCCTGCTGCATCGTCATCGCTGGGCTCATTACCGTCTTCTCAGCTCGTTAATAACACCGTGAAGACAGCACGGACTCCCTAAGGCCAGCTCTGGGCACCGCGGCAGACGGCCTCCGACGCAGCGCTTGGCCCCGGTCTGCCCTTCCTCGCGCTGCCCACCTGGCTCACGTTTTCTGAAATTCTGTGTTCCCCTGACCATGTTCGTGTCTCACGACTGGATTGACTGATTGATTGGTTGATTTAAATTCCAGGGGAGAAGACAGTTTGCCAAAGGCACGGCTGCGGGCAGCTCTCCTGGCCTTTCTCTGAGACACCTGCCGAGACCGTCCGGGCGGGCACGACGGGCTCTCAGCGCCTGCCCTCAGCCGCTGCTCGGCGCCGTCCTCCGACGAAGCTGTGATGTGAGGCTGGAGGTGCACCGTGACCCCGGCTCCCTCACGGGCCCCCTGTTACCAAAATGAAGTAAAAACAAGACTCATTCCCTGTGAAAACTCTGCTCGGGAAGTAGAGGGAAGTATGAATCACAACGATTTAAATCAAAATTAAACTTGGGCGATTTGGCTACAAAAAATGTCGTCCTCTTAGGGACGTTTGCTATTTAGTAAGACACACGTGTGGCCAAGTGAGCGCAAGCCGCAATCTCACGTTACCGCCGGGCGAGGGGCCCCGCGCAGAAGGGTGCGGAGTCCTTGCCGGTAGGCCCGGGCGGGCGTCGGGCGGGCGCTCTGTCTCGGGGCGGGCGGCGGCGCGCGGGGTCTCAGCTGGCGGGGGGTCAGGCCCCCAGAGCGCGTGCGTGCCCCTTGCCGCGTGCTTTGTCTACGGCACCCACTCAGGGTTTGCGATAGAAAACCCATCAGGCTCGCTGCTCCGGGAGGCCGAGGGTCTGCCTACGTGCCGGCCCCGCCGAGGAAGGGGCCCCTGCCCTCGGGCTGTGGCCGCCCTGTGCTGGGACGCGCCGGCCCGGCACCCCCACCTCTTCCCGGGGTCCGATTTCCCTTTCGCTTTAGCTTTACCCTCAGTGCAAATAGCCACACTGGGAAAAATTAAGTATTATTTGGAAAATAGCGTTGGTCCCCAGGATCCCCTGAAAGTGGCTTCCGCACGTTCCCCTCGCCCCTGAGGGGTCTGGCTCCGCTGGGTCAGTGCGTCGGGGGCGTGAGGACCTGGACCCGAGAGAGCAGGGCGCCTCCGTCAGTGCGACTCTGAGCTCACGGTTCAGAACCCCAGCTCCAAGGAGTGAGGCCACCTCACACCTGCTCACACTTGCCCACACCTGC
>JAQQSY010002409.1:0-13696 GCA_028646535.1 Procyon lotor
CCCCCAACACCAATGATCCAGGCTGCTTCTCCAGGTGTTCTTCCTATACTGAGCTCCCCCTGCCCTTTATTTCACTCCCCTCTATATTTTGTATACTACCTAGATGACAGTGGCAGTTTGATCCAGAGATTGCAAGAGTAAGTGACTCAAACGCTTTTTCTCTACTGTCTGTGAGCCATCAATGGGATGAGTATTCCAGAGAACACACTTTGAGAAATGCTGCATTCTGCACCTAATGACACAGAAAATAAATGGTTTCGAGGTAAACTTCCACTGCCCATTTTACCTTTACCACTATTAGTTCAGTTCATTGAAACAAAATTTAGATGAAGTGTCTATGGCCCTGACATCACACTTCCTGGTTGCTCTGGAATATTTTTAAACTTTCTGCTGTGAGAGTCCAAGTCCTGTTGCTATGCAATCAAAGCCAGTCTCCAACAGAAGCTGTCTCAAATTGTTGAATACCATGCCCTCCAGAATTTGTGTCCATGGGATGTTAATTTATGGAGGTGACGGACTGATGACACGCAGAGGCCAGTGCCATCCCCTGAGAGAGAGGGGCACACACCATGCTGTGCGGGGCCATGTGGAGAAGCACCAGGTTTGATGGGGCAGGAGGGAGGACAGAGGAGTGGGGTGGGGTGGGGGCTGGATGAAAGCCTTCAGTGGGTTTTCCCCAGGAAAAGAAAGGCCAGGCAGGGTCAACAGTTTAGGACTGGCTAGTTTGAATGATTCTGATGATCTCTGGGCTACAGGGGTGGTCTCTGGTTGTCTGGGGCCCGGCCGTTGGAGGATTTAGGGCAGGGGACACTGGACTGATGTGATGAGACAGTTAGGTTAGGAGGTGGCTAAGACTCGACTTAAGATCGGTTGATTTGCCTCTGACAGGTGTGCTCCAAGGCAAGGTGCTGCCATCTTTAGGAATTAGCTAGCTCTGGGAGGAGTTGTGTCTCCCTGAGTCTATATGAAGTCCCCAAATGCAGATCATCCAGAAGAGCGAAAACAAGCAAATGCGGTTAATATGACTGCCCTTGCTTTTAAATGGACACCAAGGAGACAAGGACAAAACCTAAATAAATACACTCCTAGAAGTTCATGGCCATCAGGAAGATGCAGTTGTCAGTATGAAGGCACCAGCTGCTAGGAGGTCTCCAGGAGGTCCTCAGGGAAGAAAGCCTTGTTAGCAGAGACCACTGGTGCCAACTATAATAATCATAATCAAGGGAGACTTTTCTACCCTTTTTCCCTCTTCTCCTTGGAGTACCGAAATGAGATTGTTTTCATGACTCACATTGTTCCGATGACTCTTCCTTATCTGACTGTGACCAGAAAAGTCACGGGGCCTGCCCTATATTATTCAAGGGCAGGAGAAACACTGGGTGGACAGAGTGCATTCTAACAGGTTTTACTGTGTTTGAGAGAATCACCTTGCTGTCTGACTGCACCTGATGAGTCTTACTTGTTCAGTGGACTGGTTCCACCATGGTATTGTACAAAAACATACACATAACAACCGTATTTTGTTGGTTCCATTCTACTAAATGGGGCTCAACAATACCAAAGGATTCCTTAAAAGCAAAAACAGAATACAGAAAGCCGTGAGTCTGAAATGTTCTTTCAAACTACTTTTCAGTTCATTTAACACTGACAACTGTATGTGTTTTCCTTTTTTTTTTTTTCATTTTTCCTTCTAAGTTCACGGAATTAACAGTCAATGTCTAAAATAGTTGTTGCTTGCAGTTCAAGGATATCGTGTGTTCCAACAAAGCTTCCTGTTGCCCATTAAACATCTTTCTCTTAAAAAAGGAAGGAAGGAAGGAAGCACGGAGAGAAGGAAGGGAGGAAGCAAGGTAGGGAAGGGAAGAGAAGGGGAGGCGAGGGGGGAGAAAGGAAAGGAAAGAATAACCGGAGAGATCACAGGGCTAGGATCTATTTTGGGACTAAGCTGTTACTTAAATTGCCAATTTCAGCTGGTCTGGGTGTGTATTTTTAAAATGAAAGGATTTAGTTTACCTATCAGATGGTACTTAATTAGGATTCCCAGAGTCATCCTTATAACTGAAGCAGCCAGGATGGGTTCCTCCCTCGGGTGGCAATTTTCCTCTACCACGATCCTGCTGAAGAAGTTCGGGATTTACCATTCACCGCATTCCGACTCCCCTGTGTGCAACATTTAGCTACACAAGCATTACACTACGCCCTATTTTCTCGAAGGCATTTTTCTTCACTTCCAGATACAGTTCTTCTATGACCTCATCTCGAAATTAATTCCAATGGCCTCTCTCCGAAAGTTTTAACTTCAGGTTTCCCTCTGGCCCCATTCAAAGAGAATGATTACACTAGGAGTTGGTCTTTCTGGGTGTTGGGGTGGGAACGGATGATCACAGGGCGTTTTATTGCTTCTCATCCACTCTCTTCTTTAGCTACTCTATCACAGTAATTCTGCTTCTACTTTGGCTGCTCCTGCCTATACATACTCAATTCGTGTCTCGAATGTTTTTTTTTCCCCATTTATTTATGGGTTTTTTACTAATTTTCAAAGATCAACTCGAAACTCACTGTTTTTACTGGGTTAAAATGCAAAGCAAGAAGCGATGGATAGGCCTGCAGATCCCTACAGACCCCCGGGCTATCCCCCCACACCTCAGGTTCAAGAACGAGTCACCCAAGAGACTTCTTGGAAGTAATCCAGTCCTTGGCTTGGTTTGATGATAAATCACGGCAGACCAGGGCTAGCCCAGCCTGCTCAGACATTAGCGATGAGGAAGAGGCCACAGCTGACTGTTGCCTACAGGCGAAGCAAATCACAACTATGCAGACGGACTGCTTCTCTCCTCTACTTCTCACTCTGCAGCCCCGGGGAACTTAACCTTCAGCTCCCAGCACATCCTACTGCAAGAAACACGCTGCTTCCCCTGCGTGTCTTTCTTTTCTCCTTTCTGCCTTTCTCAGGCTTGGCCACCTCCTTCCCCCAAGGACTTCCTGCCTCAATCCTCTAGGATTCTAGCAGGCTTCCTCATAATTTTAGCATGCTGCATGGGGGGTCGGAAGCTGCCAGGGAAATATCCACTGCTCCAGTTGTTGTTTGCAGCTGTCTGCATGTCTGCGAGCTTTTGCCTGGTTGCAATGGGACTAGCTCCCAGTGCTGGCTTGCCGAAGGAACTGGAAGACGGGGGAGTCATAGAGTGTCTTGTCCCCTCCTATCTTTTGAATGGATTGAAGTCCCTTCGGAGACACAGGCTAGAAGAATAAGCTGGTAGAACAGGTCAGCACAGATTTCTAAGTAAGAGAGAGGCTGCTTTGTGGCCCATAAGGAACCAAAAAGATAAAGAATTCCAAGGAGATTTTTCTTCTGTTATATGGAGCTCAGATGTGCTCTGACCTCTTCCATCACCAGGTCGCCTGGGGAGAAGCCACAGCCTGGACCACCAATGCGACCTTTGACGTCTAAAGACATGCCACAACAGAGGCGGGGGCATCTCCGAATGAGTTCATGGGTAGGGGAGGTCAGCTCAAGTGAGACAGGTCAGAGTTCGGGGTAATGGTGGCTGCAGCTGAAAGGCTGATCTGTGCGGACAAGGGAGGGACTCCTTTGCAGATGATTAAAATAATGGATGGGAGTACCATGAGGAGAGCCTCTAACTTGCATTCATTAAGGCAGGAAGAACCTGTGCCAACACACTGTTGGTATGAAAAGTAAGGGGCGGGGAGAGGATGTCCTGCATCACCAGAGGCTGGTGGAGCCTGGCATATTTTGCAAGTTAATGGTGCACGATAATAATAGCTAATAGCTATCATTTGGTGATTGCTGACTGCATGTCAGTCACTACACTGCAATCTCTCTTTGTATGCATTAGCTTATTTAATCTTTATTTTTTTCCCAAAGATTTTTATTTATTTATTTATTTGACAGAGAGGTCACAAGTAGGCAGAGAGGCAGGCGGGGGGTGGGGGGAGCAGACTCCCTGCTGAGCAGAGAGCCTGATGCGGGGCTCGATCCCCGGACCCTGAGATCATGACCTGAGCCGAAGGCAGAGGCTTTAACCCACTGAACCACCCAGGCGCCCCTTATTTAATCTTTATAACAATCCTACAGTCTTGGCATGATTCCTATCACCATCTTGTAGTTGGTGATAGGTGACTAAAGCTTAGAGCACTCTAGTAAATTCCTGAGGTCACAGAGCCAGTAAGTGCGGAGCCCCTGAGACCCAAGGCACATATGGCAAGTTAATATTACCCTAATAGCACCGCAACATAGGCCAAATGGGCTCTGGGCACACAGTAAGCATCCATCCTTCCTTGCATGCTGAGTTACGAGGTTTATTCTCTACCTGTACCCCAATTATCCTTTTACGAATCCCAGATTAGAGAGGGCACACCTCTAAACTGGTTTCGGTTTCAACCAGGACCCAAATTAAATCTGTTTCCTATCAAATCCAGCTGGCTGCTGTTCCTGTGGCCGGCTGGAGCATTCCCTAGCTCACCAGAGAGAGCTGTGAGCCGGGCTGGGGTGGCCCAGAGTCAGGAGTCCCCGGCCCGCTGCTGGCAGATGTTGTGTCAGACAGATGAGACCAACTGCCAGGGAAGGGCGAAGGAGTCGGGCTGAGCTGCCTCCCCGAAAGGAATGGCTGCAGCCAGGCCTTAGGTTCAGAGCCAGGATGGGTGTGCAAAAGCACACAGTGTGGCCTCCGCAGTGTTTGCGGGAGACCCTGACACGCGGTGCTTAGCCAACCAAGGCTGGGTCACGCTGAAGATCATCGATCTGGGACCGTATCTCCACCATGACTATCCCACAGTTTCTGCATCTGGCACTGTTGCCACCTGGGGGGTGGAGGGGCTACCGGTTCTTGCCTGTGGGGGCACTGGGGGGGCACTGAGCAGCACTCCCGGCCTCTACACACTCAGTGGTAAACACCACGTCCCCTTCCCCAACTCGTGATGCCCCACAATATCCTCAGACATTGCCAAATGTCCCTTAGGGGACAAAATCATCCCCACATGAGAACCATTTCACTTTCCCATCTTGACAAAGCAGTGGTTGGATAGGGAGAACTAGATGAGGTTAGGAGTCAGGAGACAGGAGTTCACGTCAAGCTAAATGGCCTTGAGAAACTACTGTTCTCTAAATCTATAAAATGAAAGGTTGGGAAAAATGATCTTTTAATTTAGGACACCTTCTTTCACTGCTATCTGAAGGTTCTAATAGTCTCACACAAAACGAATGAGCCAAAACAACTAGCCACAGTTCAAAACTGGCATCAGAGGGAGTCATTCAAACTAGTTTGTTAAACAGTTTGTTTGTTTAACAAACAGTTTATTTTGTTAAATAAGTTTATTTAACTTTTGTTAAATAAAACAAAACTAGTTTGTTAAACAGTTTATTTCTTGGCAAACAGAACTTAAGCCTTGTGGGTACCACAGAAATGATTCAAATAGGATACAGATCAGTGTTTCTCTAAAGGTGGTCCTTGGACAATCACCTGGAATGCTATTTAAAAACTGATTCCTTGGGCCATGCCAAATTTAACAAACCATTCTGTCTCCAAGGTAAAGCTTGACAACTCCCTGGGTAATTTTTGTGCATATTAAAGTCTGACAACCACCAATGTAGATGACATTCCCAATGAATCTGCAGTCTCTTTGAAGAGACAGGAATCTATTTTAAAAGCCTAAAAAGCCATACATCCTTAAAGGTGGCTAAGTGCTGGGAAGTTGCTGGGAGGAGAAGACATGGTGGAAATGCCACCCGAACCTTCAGTGAAACTTTGGGGGGCGGCGCCTGGGTGGCTCAGTGGGTTAAAGCCTCTGCCTTCGGCTCAGGTCATGATCTCAGGGTCCTGAGATTGAGCCTCGAATTGGGCTCTCTGCTCAGCAGGGAGCCTGCTTCCCCCTCTCTCTCTGCCTGCCTCTCTGCCTACTGTGATGTCCCGCTCTCTGTCAAATAGATAAATCAAATCTTAAAAAAAAAAAAGAAACTTTAGGGTGAATTATCAAATTGAGGCACGGGGTAAATGGTGGTGGTGATGATGACAGATAACTTTATGTGAATTCTAGCAGCCATCTTACTCCTTTTTCCTTTTTCATATAGGAATGTTTATATCCCGTAAAATGCACAGATAGTAAGTCTCTGACTTAAGATAATTTGACAAACATACACATTGATGAAAGAACCATCTCAACTAATACCCTCCTCCTTAAAAGTCCTCTCGTTTACCTTTCAATCAATGCCTACATACTACAGACAAACATTGTTTTGATTTGTATCAGAGATTCATTTTGTCTGGTCTTGAAATTTATATGAATGGATTCACACGGGAGGTCCTTTCATCAACCTTTCTCCCAATGTGGTACTTTTTTTTTGGTACTCATCTGTGTTGTTGCATCAGTACTTCTGCATTCTTTTATTGCCGGGTGTACACATACAATAATTTATCCATTCTTTGATTGATGAATATTTTCATCTTTCAGCTATTTTTAAAAGTTGCTATAAATATTCTTTTAAAAAGTCTCCTTGTGGGCATATATTTTCATTTCTCTTAGCTGGTCCAAAAGGAATTGCTGGGTCACAGAAGCGATATATGTTTAAGTTCATAGAAAAATACAAAACAGTTTTTCTATGAGTGTTTACACTCACAGCAACATCATAGGAGAGTCCCAGCTACCCAGACCCTTAACATCTGGTGATTCTGATATGCGTAGGATACTGTTTCATCAGTGTTTTAATTTGGATACTACTAAAGACTGATGATGTTGAAGACCTTTTCACGTGCTTAATGGCCACACACAAATCCTCTTTTGTGCAATGTTTAAGTTTCTTTGCCCATCTTTTGAGTTGTCCTTTATTACTGATGGTAGCAATTCTTCATGTATTGAAATAAATCATTTCTCAAATATATATATACTGCAAATATTTTGTTTCTTGCTTACCTTTTCTTTTCCTTAATGTTATCTTTTGATGAGAAGTTTCTATTTTGAAGTCTAATTAATCATATATTCTTTTATGTTTACGTGTGTTCTTATGTCCTAAGAAATCCTTGCTGTGACAAACTCATGAAGATAATCTTGCATGCTTTCTTCTAGAAATTTAACAGTTTTAGTCTGTGATCCATTTCCAATTAATTCTGCTGTGCAGGGTGAGGCAAGGGCTGAATTTCCTCTGCTTAAAAACTGAGTTTGTTTTTGCCAGCACTGTTTATAGAAAAGACTTTGCCCTCCCGCTGACCATCAAATGGCCTTGGCACCCTTGTCAAGAATCAATTCACTGTATAGGTGTTGACTGTATATGTTTGAGTCAATTTCTATACTTTCTCTTCTGTCCTATCACCGAATCTGTCAGTTCTTTTGCCGTTATCTTCCCCTGTTGGCTCTGCAGCTTTACACTAAACTTGGTAGGATGAGATCTTCAACTTTCTTCTTTTCCAAGACTGTTTTGTCTATTCCTACTCCTCTGCACTTCCATATAGATTTAGAAATAATGTCAGTATCATTAAAAAAAAAAAGACTCTGGCATTTTGATTGTGATCACATTAGAACTATGAATCAATTTAAGGGGAAATGGAGAAATGGCATTAAAATACAGTACTCCTCAGTTTTCCAGTCTACAGGTATGGAAGATCTATTTAATTTCTCTTCTAAAGAGTATCTTTCTTCCCTCCCAGGCAGGTCCTGCTGTGTTTGTCTGTCCTAATGACTCTCACAGCTTAGCCAAGGGAGAGAAGTCTCCCAGCTAACATCGTTCAGTTAATTCCCTCTTTTAGGAATTTGAATTTGAGGAGGTGAACTCTTCAGATTCAATATCCAAAAAAGAAGGTTTAAGGCTTTTTGAATGAGCTCCCTGGAGATGATCAAGCTAGTGTATATTCCTATAGACTTCAGCTGTAAAGCTTTTCTTTGAGTGAGTGATTCAATATCCTTTCAAACATTTCCTTCAGGAAAGGTAAACTATTGCTTGTGACCAAAAAACTCTAATGTAACATTTAACATTATTGGAGATGAACATAATTTGAATCAAATGAATCCTTATTATGGTGCCTTTTGAGATATTCTATGTTGGTTCATGTTCAAATGTTTGGATAGGATACCAATATGTATCTAGGCAAAATGACTTTTGGAGAAAATTCAGAGCAAAAGAGATGATAGAAAAAAAAATCTTAAAGCGTCAGCCACTTCATGAATCTCATAGTAATCATTCAGAATTAGAAGCATAGCTTATGGAATAATTTTTCTATTTTAGCATTCTTCTCAAATCATATCCTGGGAGTAAGCTGAAAAGATAATAGTGAACATACACCTACCTCATTTCTTCTAAGGTGCTCAAGAAATGAATGAATTTAAAAAGAGCTTGATCACATCCAGAAAGAGGGTATTTCCCTATATAAGCCAACTTCTTTTGTCAAAGCCCTTGGCTCCCTTGCCTGGCTTCAAAGTCCTGCATGCGACTTAGAGGTAATTCCCTGGTAGAAGCTGATTATTCAGAAAATGTGCCTTCCCTTAGGACCCATCATACTTCCTGGATTTATTGAACCATACGAACTTGGGAGACTCCAGACCTAGCAGCATTAGAGACCTCCACTTGGCCCTGCCATGCTGGTACTTCTCTGGATGGGTTTTTCCACATCTCAGGCTCTTTGAGTATCTCTCTCCTTACACCAAGTGGAGTCAAGTCATCATTACTAACAACAGCTGATGGAGTCACTTCTGTTTTTGGCAGCTGCTTTCCAGGCCCTGTTAAATGGATGTCTAGTGCCACTTGAAACTAACCCACAAAAGGACTGATTTCAATCAAGAAACCAGGCACAATTGTGAATTTTCCCAGGATTGTGACAAGGACCAAATGGCATAGTTCATATAAGTTACTTTTCAGAGAATACCCTGGAAGATGGTAAACATGTATTAGCTATTGGATTTTATGTTTTTACCATGGTGATAATTACCCAGAATCAGTGGGGAATGAGTTATTTCACCTATATTGGTTTTCCAAAGTGCTGAAATTCCCATCTCTAATTTCATTATTTTACATGAAAACTGGAAATCTCACTAAAAGATACCGCTCTATACCCTTGGGCATCTTCTTAAATATGGCATACTACTTTAAGGGAACAAGTTCTTGGTAACTAGGATCATCGCCACAAGCTACAGCAGAGGCCCTCAAAGCACACAGACTGTGTGTATAATGACACGAGCTATAAAGGCTTTTGGGTTGTGGATCCCTCTGAGAAGTGGATGAAAACTTGAACATGTACTCCAGAAAAATGCACACATGGGCAAAGAAAAAAATAAATAAAAATAAAATAATAAATAAATAAAACGAGCTCTATTATACACAAGTTTTAAGAAGATTCATGTGCTTTTAAAGGGCACATGTCTCAAGGGGGATCCCCCAAAAAACTCATGCCACACACTAAGCAATGAGGAGGCAGAGGAGGGGAAGGAAGGAGATAAAACTTTATGATATGCCAGCATTTTGCACTATACCAGGCTTTATGTGCATTTTTATATTTAATACTCCCAACAGCCTCATGAGGGATATTCTATTTACACCCATTCATACTAATTTATCAGAGAGGAAACTCAGGATCAGAAGAATGTGCAGTATAGGGGAGCCTGGGTAGCTCAGTCCATTAAGCATCTCATTCTTTTTTTTTTTTTTTTTTAAAGATTTTATTTATTTGACAGAGAGAAACACAGCAAGAGAAGGAACACAAGCAGAGGGAATGGTAGTGGGAGAAGCAGACTTCCTGCTGAGCAGAGAGACTGATGCGGGGCTCGATTCCAGAATGCTGGGATCATAACCTGGGCCGAAGGCAGATGCTTAACGACTGAGCCACCCAGGCACCCCAAGCATCTCATTCTTGATTTAGGCTCAGGTCATGATCTCAGGGTAGTGAGATTGAGCCCCATGTCTGGCTCCATGCTCAGTGGGGAGTATGCTCGAAGATTCTCTCCCCCTCCCCTTGCTTGTGCTCTAGTAAATAAATAAACCTTAAAAAAATAAGAATGTGCAGTATAATACAGCTAGGAATTGGACAGAGGGGAGATTCAAATTCTTGGGCCCAAAGTTTTAGCACTGGTGTTTCCTAGACTGTCCCTTCCCTGCTGTCTTTTTTCCCAGCAGGGTTTAAGTATAACCATTCACTGAGCACCTATTTCAAGTCAATCAATCAGTAGGGGGCCTTTATAGCAAAATCTCAGTTAACCCTCTCAGTTACCATGCATGATGTATAAATATAAATTCTTAATCCCAGTTGATAATTACAGAAACTGAGACTTACTCTGCCTAACACCAGAGTCAGTGGCAGACTCTGGATTTGAGTTCAAATTTACTCCTAAAGGCTATGTCCTTTCCCCTTCCATTTCCTTCTAGAAGCCATCACTATTTAATATACACTGCCAACAAATGTAGCCATTTGCTTCTTAGGCCCAAACTGATGTAAAGTAAGGTTCTGGCTTCAAGACACTGGATGGGGGCCTTTTTTTACAACACTCAAGTACATATCTTTAGTGCATGGGGTCTTGCCCACTGCTAGTCTTTGCGAAGATCTCCCTGCCCCTCCTACGGAAATATTAAACAACCTCTGTCTTTAAGCAACTACCTGATCTTCCAAAGGAATCACAGGGAGAGGAGCTTCAAATTACAACGGAGAGTGGCAGAGCATAACTAGATACGTTGTCATATAACACTTGTGTTTATGGATTTGTATACATACACACACTGCTCCTCCACAGAGACGGTTTGCTTTATGAGTGTTTTTATTTTTCCCTACAAAGTGGTCTCTGGGAACATCGAGGTGTGACCAAAGATTTTGTTACCTTATAATTGACTTCTTTCGTTAGTATAGTGAAGAAAAGTGTGATAGCCTGTTTCAGTTAGAGGAATCCTGAATAACTGAGGGGTTATTATAGAAGGGGTTCTTCTATTTGGCTGTATTGAATACCCCAAGGTTATCACTTATTTCTTTCCCCCTTTAGCTCCTTCTCCACAGGATAGTTCAGAGACAACTGAATGAACAAAATAAAAATTCGTTTAAATAATATTAATCATCATTAGGTCAGAAGTCAGCAAACTAAGGCCTAAGAACCACAACCAGATGGCTGCCTCTTATAAATAAAGTTTTATTGGAACACAGCCACTCCCACTAATTCATATATCATCTAGTGGGGCTTTGGCACTACAGGCGCAGGGCTGAGTCGTTAACAACACAACAGAGATCTGGCCAGTAAAGCCTAATGTGTTCACTGTCTGGTCCTATGCAGAAAATGTCTGCCAACCCCCAACATGCTTCCCTATGCTAAGTGATTTATAAACATTTAGGGCCCATTGTGACTTAGGGGGGCTCCAGGCATTTTTGCCTTTGTGTTCCTTCTTCCATAAAAAACAACCAAAATGTAATTTGTGACTTCACTGATATAAACATAAATACATTGCATATGAAGAGATTCTCTTAGATTTTTATAGTTCATTTTCTTCTAATTTTAAAAGAAATTAAAATATTTTTGTGGTGTTCCAGAAATATCATGGGCACTGTGCCCCCTGTGCCTCGAGAAGTCACCCCTGTCTACGTGGTAGGATTTATACTTCTCAGTAGTCAGAGAGATGAGGAATCCAAATGTGAGAGCACGTGAGGTCCAGCTGTGAGGCCAGCCTACACAGCTAGCAAGAATTCAGGAGGGGTGAGCTCTCAATCCCTTTGTCAGACATTTTTACTGCCTTGCCTTGCCCTGCTGACCATGGGGAGAGTTAGGTAAATGACGCCAGATCCAACAGAAATAGAGAAAAGCTTTTCCGTGATGCCTGGTGGTCCTCATTATTCTTAACGGTAGTAGGCAGTTTAATTAGTGTCTGTAAAATGTTGTGGAAATAAATAGTTGTGGACAAGGGTTATATATGTTTATGCCTTGGAATGTTTTCGCTCCCTAGAGTCTTTACCAGGAGCACAAATGAGATGACTTCCCCCTTGTCACCTAGTCCCTCCCCTATAGTTCTCCAGATAGGGAAACACTGAATTTTTATAGTTGTATCTGTTCGCTAAAATATATGACTTGGCGTTTTCGCTCTCAGAATATATTGAAAAATAATTTAAGCTGCCTTCTGGTGTTATCTACAACTTGTGCAGGACGTTGCTGGCTGCAGAGAAAGCTCAGGAGTCCACACAGAAATGAGAGATGTGAAAGATATCGTCCCGAAGGGGAAGGAATGAGTATATTACTTTCTTTTTCTTTACAAACATACCAACAAAGAACTTCTGAAACAAATAGAAAATCTCAGCGTGGAAGCCTGAGGGTCTACAGCAGCAAGTATGAGGGACTGTCTGCTGAGCAGAGAGACCAATTCTTCAGTGAGCCCCACGGCTGCATTCATAATCATCATCATGCCATCATCTCAGGGATGCTGGGAATTTCTTCTGCTCCCAAATCCCTTTCCATCCAATTGGTTCAAATCATTTGTTTTTGGATAAAGGCTTTGAATTGGTTAGATTGGCACCAGCATGAGGGTAAGGCTGTGAGAGTATAGGGCAGGCCACAGTTAACTTTTGACATGGGCTAAGAAAAAGGGAGAAGTCTTAGAAATATGGGACCATATGGAAAAGGAAGAGAGATGGTCTCAGGGGCCTCTGGGGAGAATAGCTTGAACAGTTAATGACTTGGGGAATAAGAGTTATGAGAGAGTAAGAGAGAGAGAGAGAGAGAGAGAGAAATAACCACATAGGATATGTTTGTATTTCAGAAGATGTCTACCATAATCTCTGCCAATTTCCTAATGTTCCTGTGAACCTTACTACAACTAGCTGTAGTAAGTTGTCCAAGGATTCTGTTTTTCCCAAGTTGACATGCTATTTCAGTTCCTTCTACTAGGATATAGAAGGTTCCTTCAACTATTTTGAGTCTCAAAATACAGTGGGTAGACCAGCAGTATCAGCATCACCTGGCTTCAGCCCAGACCCACTGAATTTAAATCTGTATTTCACTGGCTCTCAGTGAGTAATGCACACATTAGTGTTTGGGAAGAACTGTCTAAGGACACAATTGAAACATTATGAGGCAGTAGGTGGGCCATTCCCCTAGGAGGAGTAACTCTAACCCCCTCTCTTAAACATATGCCTCCATAAATTTCCTGCACTATGGGTAAACCTCTAGTGACATCCAATTCATACTCGCATCACAGCTTAGGCACTGGAGATTGCCTCAAACAGAGCTCAACAAACCGAAAACGTGCAGAATGAACTTATACTACGTAGCCTTTCGGTTCAACTGCAGAAAAATGCTGTAATTAATGTTAGATCCAGGGAACTGCTGGAGTTTTGACTTTAAAAAAAATCAATAGCAATACAAAAGCCTTTTAAGTATTTGGGGGCCCAAACACCTCTGCTACACTCTGCCCACTCCTAAATGTCATTACATTATTTGACAAACATAACATGGAACATTTGTGAACTGTGGTGTGTTGTACAAGCCACATTTGCTCAGGGGAAGGATAGCTGGAGGAGGAAGTAAGAGCAAATGATGAATCTGTAATCAGGTTCTATGACAATTAGGCTTCCGGGCACAATTTTTCCATTACTTCCAGTCTGCCTCTAAAAAAGAGACTGGGTCAATCAAGTACGTTTCTTGCCACTTTACCTCGATTTCAACAAGAGTGCTTGAGAGTGTTGCAAAGAAAGAATTCCCTGCATTTCTGTGTATGTCTGTTCTCGAAATG
>JAQQSY010002410.1:0-13694 GCA_028646535.1 Procyon lotor
CTCTCCCTCCCTCTCTCTCTCTCTCTCTCTCTCTCCCAAGCTCCTGAGGAGATTGAACCCGGATGGGATAATCCCAGATTGGTGGAGGATCAAGCTGGGGGCAGATTGGCTGGAGGATTTGGGTGACTGTTACCCACCTCCCCCCAGCCAGCTGCTCTCAGATCCATAAGTGGGGGTGGGGCAGGACAGGAGTGTCCATTGAGGTGGCGCTTAGGTTTGATCCAGGGCCGGGGCGACCTCACCAGCAGGGTCCTGTCCCACTGACTGGAATGGCCAGATACCAGGGAGGAGGGTCTGGTGTGAGAAGGGGCAAGAGGCCCACTATCAGTGCTGCACTTCTCTGTGTGAAATGATGACACAGGAGATCCCCAAAGGCTGGAACACTGAAGCTGAGGGGAGCCTGACCCATGACTGCCTGACCTGGCCCACTGTTTTACAGATGAGAACACTGCTCTGAGAAGAGAAGTGACTTGTCCAAGGTCACCCGGCTAGTGAGTGGCAGGGCCGGTCCCTGAACCCGGGCCTCCTGAACCCCTGTCCAGTGCCTTTCCTGAGGATACCTGTAGCCCCCCTCCCAGAATGTCGATAAATGGTTTCTTTTGTTTAATATCTAGTTTTGGTCACTGGAGCTAAGACGGCCCCTCAGTAGCAAAATATTTTCAGACATGAAATACTGAGTCCTTCCCCTCCCTCCAGTTCAGAAGATGCCCCCCGCCCCCAGTTAAGGAAATCGACCTGCAGAAGTCATTGCTAAGGCCCCTCACCAGGCAAGAATGTGGAGAGGGGAACTGGGGGGCATCTGCATTTCCACTGGAGATGGAACAAAGGGAGATGCTGCAGGAGTGAAGAGAAGAGAGAGCTCTGGAGACTTCAGGGTACAGGCAGAAGGTCCAAAGAGCATGGGACGGCAGTTCCTCCCTCGGAGCCCTCTCAGCTGTGAGACACCAAGGATTTGATTTGGAGGAGGAAGGCAGAGGAAGAAGGGACAGTGTGGCCCCAGCAGAGCCTGCTCAGCACGAATCAGGAAGCTTGTCCTGGGCCCCTCCCCCACCTCCCAGCCCCCACCAAATCCTCCACCCCCAGCATACCCTGTTCTCACCCCCCCACACACACACACTCCTTCTCCGGGTGTGTGGAGCAGCAGAAGTGATGACGTCACCACGGTCGCCAGGGCGACGGGAGGGATAAATCAGGCTGAGTGGGCGGTTGCCATGGCGCGCATTCTCCCGTTGCCACGGAGACTGGGCATCTGCTCCCTTTGTGCTGCCCGAGTGCCTTCCCCCTGGGGTCAAGGGGTGTAGGGGGGCAGATAGAGAAGCAGACACACCTCTAGGGGTCAGAAGGAAGTCGGGGCATCTGTGAGGTGTCCCTGGGTCGATAGTCTTCCTTGGGGCTGCTCACTGGAGTGGCCTCTCTTGCCCCTACTTTGTAAAATTGAGGCAGCTCTTGCTGAATAGCCCCTTGGTTGGGCTCCGTCTCGGGACCCAGGTCCTATGGGAAGTTCCATTCTCCCCCTAAAGAGAGCAGCACTTGTCCCTGGCCAAGTCACCTGGGGCCTCACTGGGGCCTGGAGCTGGCCCATGAGCATCCTTCTCGACATCCTCACCTTCCACTGCCTCTAATCCCCTCGGGTCCTAATCCTAAACAAGATTAGGCCCATCCCTTCCTTCCCATCAGCAGTTTAGTGCCTGGGGTTTACTCCCTCTAGCCTCTCTGCAGGTCCCAGCCTGGGAGGGGTCTTGGAGGGTTCAGAGGGGGTCCCCAGCAGTTGCCTTCTCTTCTCTTCTAGATGAACAGGCCGATCCAGGTCAAGCCGGCCGACAGCGAGAGCCGAGGAGGTAGGTTCCGTACCCTTGGACTTGGGACTCAACCTCAGGGCTTAGAGTAGCTGAGGCGCGGCCTCTCTTGAGGAAGGAGATCTGAGAATTCCAAAGGGTTCCCGGCCAAGGTGGGGATTGTGGTCAGAGGGGATGTCATCCAGCTCCTTGTAGAGATGGCCAAACTAAAGCCCAGAGGAAAGTGCAAGTCCTTCAGAACTGGGCTGAGCACCCTATGTAACTGTACCCCATTTCCCCAAACATCACCGGCGTCACTGCTAGTAGCCTTAGTCTGAGGGGGAGGGGCATGCCTAGAGCTCCAGGGAGTCACAGAAGGCGAAGGGCGGGATTTCTGCCTGTCCCAGGTGGGAATAGAATGGGGAAAGCAGCCAGGGAGCCCTGAATATGCCCCTTGTCCTGTGCCTTACCCCCTAGAAGACCGGAAGCTCTTTGTGGGGATGCTAGGGAAGCAGCAGACAGATGAGGATGTCAGGAAGATGTTCGAGCCTTTTGGGACCATAGACGAGTGCACTGTGCTCCGGGGGCCAGACGGCACCAGCAAAGGTACCCAGTCACTACCCCTTTCCCAGTCAGGCCCTCTGGCCTTCCTGCTCCTCTCCCACTGGCTCCCCGGTGACGGGGACAGCGGGGGCCCTTGAGGGTGAGCCCTCACCCTTTCCTTCTTGCTCTTGGATGCTTTAGGCTGCGCCTTCGTGAAGTTCCAGACCCATGCTGAGGCCCAGGCGGCCATCAACACCCTTCACAGCAGCCGGACCCTGCCGGTGAGCCCCCCTCACATTCACGTTTCAGATGACACCCCCCCCACCTCTGACCCATCACCTCCAGTCCACAGGCCTTGCCCTCCTCTCCAGCCTCCTTCATCCTTTAGCCTCTCCATCTCTTGTCTCTTCGCCCACCTTCCTGTACCCTCCACCCTTCCCGGCTGGGCGTCAGAACCCTTGCTTAGAGGCCCACCTGCCCTCTGCATGTTAGCTGTGGGCCAGCCTGTGGGGGGCTCTCCAGCAGAGCCCGTTTCGCAAACAGACCTAGCTGACTCCGAAGCTCCCTCAGCAGAGGCTGGGCAAGCAATTAGCGGGCCCTTGGTCGAGGGGATGCAACAGTGAATAGACAACTGCATTCTGGAGTCCAGAATTCTACAACAATCTCCGCACACGTTCTTGGGTTTGGTTTTTTGTTTTTTGTTTTTTTTTTTTAAAGATTTTATTTATTTGACAGCGAGAAACACAGCGAGAGAGGGAACACAAGCAGAGGGAATGGTAGCAGGAGAAGCAGGCTTCCCGCCGAGCAGGGAGCCCAATGCAGGGCTCGATCCCAGGACCCTGGGATCATGACCTGAGCCGAAGGCAGACGCTTAACGACTGAGCCACCCAGGCACCCCTTGGGTTTGGTTTTTATTCAGCACAGGGTAGTATGAAAACTTGAGGCTTCGTCCTCTGAGCACATGATGAGGGTCAGGGTGTTGGGGTGGGAGTCACAGTGTGGAAGCTGGGGCAGCTAGCTGGGACAATCAGCCTGAGATGAAATATTTGTTGCGGCTGATCCACCCCCGGCCTGACATGCCCCCTCCTCCACCCCGGGGATGAGTTCCAGCTCAGAATCCTCACGGAGAAGCCAGGGGCGCCCTTTGGATTTCAGTAGGCCTCTCCCTTTCCAAGCACATGCCTTCGAGTTCCTCGACTTTTTGTGGTCTCTCGCCCATCCCGGCACAGGGGAGGCTGGGATGAAAATCTTCCCATTGGACAGAGTCGCTGTGATGGCTGCCCTCCCCGAGAGGCCAAGCCTGGAGGGGTGGAACCAAGGCCAGGCCCTGAGGACTCCGGGGAGGAGAGGTCCCGACTCCTCCGTCCCTCTAACCGCACGTGCGGCCCCTGCCCAGGGTGCCTCATCCAGCCTAGTGGTGAAGTTTGCCGACACGGAGAAGGAGCGAGGTCTCCGCCGCATGCAGCAGGTGGCTACCCAGCTGGGCATGTTCAGCCCCATCGCCCTGCAGTTTGGAGCCTACAGCGCCTACACCCAGGCCGTGAGCACTGACCCCGGGGCGCTGGCCGGGACCCCCTCCCCACCTCCTCCTGGCCTCCACGACCTGCCCCCACGCTTCCAGCTCCACGGCTCGGGGCTGGGAGGGGAGCCAGGCTGGGCACGGGATGGGGGGGACCCGGCCCCACTGTCCTCTCCTCCCCTCCCCCCAGCTGATGCAGCAGCAGGCGGCCCTGGTGGCGGCTCACAGTGCCTACCTCAGCCCCATGGCCACCATGGCCGCCGTGCAGATGCAGCACATGGCCGCCATCAATGCCAATGGCCTCATCGCCACCCCCATCACCCCATCCTCAGGTAAGGCCCAGGCGAGGCAGGCCAGGCTGGGCTCGAGTGGGGCAGGTTGGAGGAGCTACCATGCGGTGTGTGGGAGGGTGGGTGGGGGACGGGGACACAGGGCCCTGCTCAGGGAAGCCAGAGGGGCTGAGAGGGACTCAGGGGCGAGAGAGGGGCCTGCTTCCTCCCTTCTGCCTGCAGATTTGCTGACCGGTTCTCTGCATTTGTGTGTGTCCGCTCCTCTGCTCTGTCTTCTCCTCCCCAGGAACCAGCACCCCTCCTGCCATCGCCGCCACGCCCGTCTCGGCGATCCCTGCTGCCCTGGGCGTCAACGGCTACAGCCCGGTGCCCACCCAGCCCAGCGGGCAGCCTGCCCCTGATGCTCTGTATCCCAACGGGGTTCACCCCTACCCAGGTGGGGGTCTCTGCCTGCCCCCTCTCTCCCCGGCAGCTATCAAAACCACCGCTCCCACTGCCCGCAGACAGCCGTGCACTCCCCCCCTCTGCAAACCTCGGGGTCTCTTGCCTTGGCATCCTTGGGCTGGGAGGCTCCCGGCCCTTCTCAGCCAGGGAAGCTGAGCCTTAGAGAAGTCCGGGGCTGCACTCACAGACTCCACGCTCTGCCCTCTTCCCGAGGCCCTGTGCCTCTGCGGGCTCCCCTGTCACACCCCGCGCCGTGGGAGGCTGTGCTCCCCACCCTCACAGTTGGTGCTGTTGGTGCTGCTCTCCCCAGCCCAGAGCCCCGCGGCCCCCGTGGACCCCCTGCAGCAGGCCTACGCGGGGATGCAGCACTACACAGGTGAGGAGCCCAGGCCCCCTGACGGGAGGGACGGCAAGGGACAGAGGCTGGACTTCCAGGCGCCCTGCCCTGCCAGCCACCCCCTCGGGCTTCCTGATGGGTCCCACGCGTCCTGCCGTCAGGGGCAGTGTATCCAGAGTTCAAGGTGGCTCCTTCTCTGACGCCCCTCAGCCCTGTCCACCCCACTGGCCTGGGCTAGGGGGAGGGAGACGGGGCTGGCCAGAGGGCCCCGGGAGCCGGGGGAGTCTCGGGAACCCCACTAGCTCTCTGTTCTCCCGCCCTCACCCAGCAGCCTACCCAGCAGCCTACAGCCTGGTCGCGCCTGCGTTCCCGCAGCCTCCCCCCGCCCTGGTCGCCCAGCAGCCCCCACCTCCTCCCCAGCAGCAGCAGCAGCAGCAGCAGCAGCAACAGCAGCAGCAGCAGCAGCGGGAAGGTGCGGCCTGAACGCCTTCCTCCCGCCCCAGAGCCTTCAGGGAGAGCAGCACCCTTGTCCTGGGCTAGGGACTCCCTGTCGCCTGCTCCAAGCCTGACTCTGGCCCCCATGTGTGGGAAGACAGCTTCCCACTGAGGTGTCTGGCACCCTGGCCTGCATGGGGGGTGGGGCGGGATGGGAGGGTCCTCCCGGGGCCTGCTTTCGTGGGGCTCTTGCCCCCGAGTGTCTCCTAATCCCTGAGCTCTTGCTGTGTCTCTGCCGCCACCCAGGCCCTGATGGCTGCAACATCTTCATCTACCACCTGCCCCAGGAGTTCACGGACTCAGAGATCCTCCAGATGTTCGTCCCCTTTGGCCACGTCATCTCAGCCAAAGTCTTTGTTGACCGGGCCACCAATCAGAGCAAGTGTTTTGGTAAGAATGTGATGATCCAAAAGATAAAATACAGCACATTTTTGCCAAACTCCAAATGTGGACAAGGTCTGAGACATTTGAAGGCATTTATGGTCACAGTGGGCCCAAACTTTGAAATCCAGATTGTCCGAGAGTCAGAAAGAGCCTTTCTTACCCCCTCGCGTGCCATACCAGCTGTTGTCCAGGCCCGGCTCTTCCTCCAAAAACTGCAGCTTCACCTTTCTTCCTTGAGCGCTGATCAAATTCATGCGCCCTGAGGTCTGGAAGAGGCTCAGGAATGGGATGTTTGGTTTTCAAAGGGAAGGCTTCGGGAGTGGAGTCTTCTGCCTTCGTGTCTTTGAAGCCTTGCTTCAGGGGAGAAGGAGCCTTGTCCTCCCTCCCTGCTTGAGAAGTCTTGAAGGGCCAGGAGTGGTGTTTTCCAAAGGCAGGTTCAGAGTTATTCAGGCTGAGGAAGGGGCTGCCCTTCAAAGGGTGCTGGAAAGAATGTCCTAGAACATGTGAGTGGCTGGACTGCGTTCACTCAGCCTGTAGGTCAGCTGCTCCCCATCGAATGCCTGCTGTGGGCCAGGCCTTCGGGATCCCGGGAGGAAGAGGGGGGCAGCGGGGAGCCAAAGAGCAGGTTCTGGCCCTAAGCACAGGCAAGTGAGGTGGGGTTGGGCTGGGCCTTATGCCCCTCTCACCTCAGGCTTTGTGAGTTTCGACAATCCGGCCAGTGCCCAGGCTGCCATCCAGGCCATGAACGGTTTCCAGATTGGCATGAAGCGCCTCAAAGTCCAGCTAAAGCGGCCTAAGGATGCCAACCGGCCCTACTGAGGGCCCCCAGGTGGGTCCCGCTCCCATCCCGTGACCTCTTCAGCTCCCCCTCACACTGAAGCCAGGGCCCTCACTTGGACTGCCCCCACCCCCTGTTCCCGCAGCCTCAGGGATGCCCACCCCTCCCCACCCCGACTCTGCGCACTTGAAGCTGGGGTCTGGTATAGCTCCTTCTGCCATGTTTCAGTCACCCGAGTCACTCTCTCTCGCTCGCTCGCTCGCTCTCTCTCTCTCACACACATACATACACATGCACGTGTGTGTGCGTGCACACACGTGCACACACATACACACACGCACACTCTGACCCCAGAGAGAGCCAAGTCTGTCTAGATCTGTGTCCACTCCCCAGGTCTTCCTCCGTATCTGGTCTCATTTGTCTGGTCAGTGTCCATGTGTTTGTGTGTCTCTCTCTTTTTGGTTTTCCTTTGGGTCGGAGTGGAATTAGGGGAGTAGAGTTGGGGAAGTAAGGGGGCTGGTATAGGATACTGGAGGGTTCTAGAATCATGGCTCCTGGAATATCTATCCTCCTGAGAGGTGGGGACAGCAGACCCTCGGCGCCCCGGACCCCAGGTAGTACAGCCCCTGGGCTCTTATGCAGTATAGACCCATGGGACAGTGGACAGCACAGAGCAGACCAGGGGAAGCCCAAGCTTCAGGCCCCCCAGGAGCAGCTTCAGTTTAGGTGGAGAAGGCTAAAATGCTAGACTGCCTGAATTTCATGAAATGGGTCCCCTCCACCCCACTGTCGCCACCAGCCTAGCCTCAAAGCTATGAGCTTTGGTGACTTTTGTGTTTGTTTAATCTCCTTTGGACCAAACCCCTGAAAAAAACACAACCCAAGAACAATACCCACATTTTCTGTTTCTCCCCCTTTCCCCCCAATCCTGGCTGCTTAACTCCCCCCACCCTGGGGGCCCCCCAGCCTAGGGCCCGTGTCCATTGTCGGCCGAAGCCCCCATCCCCGGACCCCTGCTCCGGGCCCCTGTAAGTTGCATGGAACGAGCGTGTTGTCTTTGGAGCCGATTGTTTGTCCTTTGGGGAGGGAGCCGCGGAGGGAAGCGCCCCTCAGCCCAGGGTCAGGGCCGGGGGCAGCTCGCGGGACGTGCTTGGTCAACAGTGGTTGGTGACTGTGGTCTGTGTTCTGTGCATTTCTCTCTTGCTTTCTTTGTTCCTTTCTGAAAAGGAATGAGAGCACTCTCTAGGGTCTGGGGGTCTCAGCCCTCAAGTCTGCAGCCCTAAGCCCTGCCCCAGGTCCCAGCCTGGCCGCCTTGCTCTTCCTCCAGGTGTCTGTCTGTCCGCTACCCCTTCTCCTCTTTCTCTTAGCTATCTCTGCCTGCCTGCCTGTCGTCTCACTCCTTTGCTTTGTCCCCTCCAGTCCCTGTCCCCGTATCTTCCAGCCTTTCTCTCTCTCACGGGCTGTGTGAATATCTCCTTCTGAATGTCCTTTGGTTTCTTATATCATGGGCCCTCTCCCTCCCATCTCCTCCGTCACGGCCCCGTGTCCAACAGCTGGGGGCTCCGTCGGGACGGAGGCCGTTCCGAGGCCGGCCTTCCCCAGGCGGCCCCGTCCTACCCTGAGTCAGCCAGCCCAGCTACCTCTTCCCCGGCAGGGCCTGTGACCTGCACTGGCTGTGCCTTCCCCGCAGCCTCACCCGTGTCTCCTTCCTTCACAGGTCTGGAGACACCAGAGGAAGGGGCACCAACCCCTCTCCCCACGTCGGGCCCCGGCCCTCTCTGCACACCTGCCCGGGGCCTCGGTGGGGCTCCGGGGCAAACGCTGCTTCCCAGCCCTGGGGGAAAGGACACCGGCCCACTCCCACCGCCCTACCCCTCCTGAAGGGCCTGTTTCCTCCCAGGTGCCCTTTTGGCCTTTGTGAGGGAGCAAGGGACAGGCTCGAAGGCTCCGGGGTATCTGCCTTCTGCTGGGGCTCCTGTGGTGACCTTTTGTGCCCAGCTTTCGCACTTGCCTCCCCCCCACCAGCGGGCCTGTGGCCCCCGGGAGGGCAGAGGGGCCTCCCATAAAGCTCCCCACCTCACCCTCACCCCAGCCTCTTCCCCACATCAGGGGTTTCTCAGAAGCTGGTCCTCACACTCCCTGCCACCCTCAGCTAGAGGTAGGATATCCCTGAACCCTGGGCTCCCAGCCCTAAAACTCACTGCCTCCCCCATGGGCCCCCTCTAAGGAGGGTGTGGGGGAGCCCTGAGGGCTGCCTCTCCACCAGTCAGCCACAGAGACCTTCCTCCTTTCATGAGGAAAAGACCTCCCCTGAACCCCTAAAAATGTTTACAGTCTCTGCTGGTCCCCTCCGTGTAAATACCACTACCACCCGTGCGTTATCCAGCCCGGCCTGGCCCGGACGCTGCCATCTCTCTTTCTGGGAGTTTAGACAATGTTTCCCTTGGATTTTTTTCTCTCTTGATTTCTCCCTTTGCTTTGGGGGTAATTGGGTATTTGGGAGGAGGGGTGTGGGGAGGGTTGCAGGGGTTTATTACCTGATCATTTTCTTTAGGAAGAGGTTTTAGGGGCAAGAAACGGGTGGGGGGTGGGAGTGGTAAGGGGGGACTAGGGCGTCCGTTTCAGACACTTCTCTATGCTTAACTTATTTATTTATTGCATTTTACTTTTAAAGAGTTGGTCTTTTCTGTCTAAATAAAGAAAAAAGTTTAAAAGCATCAATTAAGAGTCTTGGAAAGTTGAGGGCAGGGGATGTTGTGCACTGGGGAGGGGAGGAAGGCGGGGAGGTTTGGGAGAGAGACCTGTCAGGAGGGTCCAAGACCTTTGAGCAGGCCCAGGCCTTGACCATGGCTTCGTGAGCCCATTCTTCCGCCCTTCCTTGGGGCCTAATCCACCCTCTGCAGCACTAGGCACAGAGGGAAGAAAGCAGGTCAGCAGGGCTCTCTTGTGTGCAGCCCTGTTCCTCTGAAGGCTGGGGACTCGAGTCTCACATTCCTGATCTCCATTTCTCACTCGTTCGTGAGGGTGAGCTGCCCCTGCACCCATCAGTGGGGACAACAGGGGGCTAAGCTTTTGCTCTGTGATTCAGTTATGTCCATTTCCTCATTTAACCTCCCAACAACTCTGTGAGGCAGAATATAATTTTACAGACGGTTAAATAAAAAGGGCTTAAGAAGGTAACTGACTTACCCAGAATCACAAAGCTACTAAGGGCTGGCTGCAGGAAAGAGGCCCAATATGTCAGACTCCCAAGCCCATGATTCCCTCACCGGGCAGACTCAACTACCTGTGTTCTTTGACCCAAGACAAAGATCCCAAGTACCAAGCAGCTGTGGCATCGAGTCCCATCACACAGAAGGTGGACTGTGTGAGCCCTGAGGTCCCTCCGCTTCGGGTCTTAGATTCTTCTCTGTGAACTACCTTAGGGTTAGGTTCGGGGGGCTCACACAGGGGTAGTGTGTGACTTCACAGCATCTGGGTCATTTGCTTTTAGCAGCAACCTGCTACCCTACCCTCACTGTGCTGCTTACTTTAAACTCGCTTCCCTTCCAGCCCAGCCAGCCTTAGGCCAGAACCGTTCCACCTGAGCACAGGCACGTGTGGCTCCTCACCTCCCACCCCCACCTCGGCCCCGTGCTTCGGCCTTCTCTTAAACTGAGCGTAGTAAAAAGACAAGCAACGTGTGAAGCACAATAGAAACCTATCTGTGGATAGTGTTTCAGGGAAAAGAGTCTCTTGGATTGGCAGAGATCAGGGATGGGGACTTACTCAGAAGGAAGAGAATCCAGGCAGGAGCATCTGAAATCTCGACTATACAGGTGTGTGTGTGTGTGTGTGTGTGTGTGTGTGTGTGTGTGTGTGTGGTCACAGACAGGCAGAAGTGTGTGTAAGGATAGCAGGAGTTGGTATCAACACCAAGAATTCTCCCTTGAAGTGTCTCACTTGTGGCCACAGTTTCTGGGTCAGGACAGAAAGATAGAAGGTGAATTTAAGACCAAAGAGTGTCTTCCAGAGACTTAACTTGCCTGGTGGGTTCTCCCAGGATGGGGGAGTGGGGAGGCCAAAGGACTCCAAAATCTCCTCCTCCTGGTATCCTCGATGATCACAGGCAGCCCCGCACCAAACACTGAAGATTACTTATTGTCACTGCTCACTGCTGTGCCCCTCCCTGTAAGGCTGCCGCCAGATTTTCTCCAGAGAAGCAGTAGATATAAGTAAAGTTGAAGGATGAAGACAGAGACACAGGGGGGCCTTTTGGGGGACATGAAACATTTTGGGGGCAGGGATTCTCCAGGTCATTTTTTAAAAATTATCTTAATTCCAGTATAGTTAATAGTGTCATATTAGTTTCTGGTGTACAATATAGTGAATCAGTAATTCCATACATAAGCCAGTGCTCATCATCTCCAGGTACTTTGATGGCAAAACGTAGGACAGAGAAGGAAGCCCTGAACTTGTATAAACAGATTTCTTAGGCATCATATTAGCTTCAAATATAGTAGGAAGGTATAAAGGAGGGGGGTAGTTCTGTTAGCTCCCAAAGTTCACTACCACCTCTTCTGAGCAGGAGAGGTCTGAGCAGTAACAAAATGAGAAAGCAGAGGAAATAAGAAATGAGGACAACAGGATCCCCTAAGGGGCACCTGGGTGGCTCAGTGGGTTAAAGCCTCTGCCTTCAGCTCAGGACCCTTCAGATCCTGGGATCTCAGGGTCCTGGGATCAAGCCCCACATCAGGCTCTCTGCTCAGCGGGGAGCCTGCTTCCCTCTTTTTCTCTGCCTGCCTCTCTGCCTACTTGTGATATCTCTCTCTCTTTCTCTGTCAAACAAACAAACAAACAAACAAACAGGATCCCCCTAAGTCAGACCAAGCAGGATGAAACTCAGCTGCTTCTAAAATGATCAAGTTACTGTTCCAATGTTAATGGCAGCATAAAGAGAAGGGAAAGGAAAAGAACTTAAGGCAGAAGAGTGGAGCTGACAGATTAATAGCAGGGATTGGGAGAAGCCTTCCATTTATAGAAACGAAAGCAGATATTTAGAAAAATAGCCTCAGTTAGGGGGCTCCAGGGATGACAGTGTGACCGGGGAAAGCGCCAGATAATTCCCCCAATGCATCCTCACGCCCTGGCCATATTTTTGAGAGCTTAGAAATGCACAAAGGTCAGGCAAGGTGTTTCCATTGCCTCAGCGGAGACCCTGCACGGCCTGTCCAACTGGCACGGTGTGCTTTGTCTCTTCAGTCTCCTGCTAAAATGTCGAAGCCTTCACAGTCTTGACTTCTAGTATTGGTGACTGCAGGCATTTCTGCTCACGGCCAAGTCTGACAACTTTGAGTCACCCTGAGCCAAGCGTCTGGTCCTTCGAAGATTCCCATTCTCTGGGCCTTCCCTGGATCTACTTCCCTGAGGAATCAGGCAGCTTCCTCTTACCCCCTACATATGGGGTCTCCCTCTAATATACTGTAGCCTCTCATCCACTCGATGAGAATGACTCCCGGCTACGTGTTTCTTTTTTTTTTTTTTTTTTTCTATAAAGATTTTATTTATTTATTTGACAGAGAAGAGAGATCACAAGTAGGCAGAGAGGCAGGCAGAGAGAGAGGGGGAAGCAGGCCTCCTGCTGAGCAGAGAGCCCAATGCGGGGCTCAATCCCAGGACCCTGAGATCATGACCTGGGCCGAAGGCAGAGGCTTTAACCCATTGAGCCACCCAGGCGCCCCTAGAAACAGCTACGTGTTTCTAATTGAACTTTTGTCCTGAACTCAGTCTGGGTTGTGCCTTCCTCCCTCAGTCTTCTTCACAAGTACCCAGCAGCACTATTCACCGTCTCACGCCTCCTATCCAATCCAACTGCAAAGCGCTACCTGTCCTCTCTCTCAAATATATTGACCTACCCACATCCATCTCTCCGTCTCTGTGGCCACGAAGTCCAAAGTCACCCTCGTACCACCAGAGCCCCCTGGTGGGTGTCCTCCGTCTCTTCGGTTCCCTTCCTGCCCTCCTCCAACCTGTTCTCCACAGAAGCCTTCTACACATCTCTTCACAGACAGATGCTGAGTCTGTCCTCTACCTTGTTTACCGCTCTATCCCCGTCACCCTCAACAGCACCCAGAACATTAGGTGATCAACAAATAATTACGAAGTGACTGTTGGCTGTCTATGTATCTAGATTTCTCATCCATGCCTAAATCATAATAGCTCCAAAGCTAAAACATTTTCTCCATTTGAACTCTTAAATATTTCTGTTTTCTAGCCAAAGACATGAAACCTCAGGAGTCTTTTACTCCTGACACATGCATTCAATGTTATTAAATCACAAGATTTTATTTCCACAATTCTTTTCTCACACCCGTGTCTCTCCTTTCAATGATCACTGCCTCCACTTACCAACCTATCAGAGCATGTCCTGAGACTTCTGTATGTATTCGGAAGCACCAGTTTCCAAACTGCAGCTGATTCAAAAAAATTTTTTGTTAAATGTAGAACACCTCACCCTGGCATCCAAGGCTCTTCAAACTTCATCTTCCGTCTTATTCCTACACATCCCTAAGTTCTAATCAAATAGGACTATTCATTGTTCATCTGGATGGGTTTGATCCTTCCCCTCCCCCCACGGCTTTCCATTCCCAATTATAAGTGTCAAGCAGGTAATAGCTCAATAAAGTTTGTGGAAAACCTTCTTGGTGAGATCCTGCTTGTGGATGGATGGTTCACCTTAAATGCCACTTTTTAAAAAAAATTAACATATAATGTATTATTTGCCCCAGGGTACATGTCTGTGAACCATCAGGCTTACACATTTCACAGCACTCACCATAGCACATACCCTCCCCAATGTCCACAACCCAGCCACCCTATCTCTACTCCCCTAACCCCCAGCAACCCTCAGTTTGTTTCCTGAGATTAAGAATCTCTTATGGTTTGTCTCCTTCCCCATCCCATCTTGTTTCATTTCTCTCTCCACCCTCCCAAGATCCCCCGCCCTGCTTCTCAAATTCTTCATATCAGAGAGATCATGTGATAATTGTCTTTCTCTGACTATTTCGCTTAGCATAATACCCTCCAGTTCAATCCATGTCGTTGCAAATGGCAAGATTTCGTTTCTCTTGATGGCTGCATAGTATTCCAT
>JAQQSY010002411.1:0-13694 GCA_028646535.1 Procyon lotor
CTGTGAATTCTGGCAAGTGGGGCTTACCTCTGCCTAGTCAGTTTATTCACATGTAAAGTGTTGCTAGCAGGGCTCCATGCATTGCGGGAAGATCCAGTAGCTGACTCTGAGCATGCAAGACACTCCCCTCAGTGGAAAACCTGTCCTAAGTGCTCAATAGCGTAGTTACCTACTTCCTCCCCTTCTCTTCTTTTTTTCCTTATAAGTAAAATGGGAAGAATGGTAAGGCCTTACTTGTAAGAGTTGTTACTAAGATTAAATGTAAAACATTTAGATGACATAGTGCGTCATCCTTGGTAAATGCTGTATGGCCTGATGTTAATTTATTTTCGTGGGGTACTTCTGTGATGGAGACAGGACAGAGAAAATCTGTGTTTTCTATTTGGATCTGGACAAGAAATTCAAATGAAAGGAAATAAATAGCTCATGTATCTTAGCTGCTTTTCTTCTTTTAGGGCATTGGGTTTTGGTTGTCTTTCCATGGCATTTCAAGGTTGGTCAGCTTAACTTGGAAATATTTAAATAAACTTCGATGGAAAACATTTTCCATCCTGCCCTGGCCAGATTCTCCACTCAAGGGCCACTCCCAGATGCCACTGATATCCTCGGTCCAGGCTAGCATTTCATTTATTGAAAAGTGGTGTCTGAAACTCAAATACAAGAAGACGTAAATGAGGAAAAGATGTCCAGTGTCCACAGGGCGTGACCTTAATGACTTCCATGTTTGATATGGAAGACTGATCCTTGGCACATACAACTTCCTGCGTTTCACAGCTGCCTGATCAAGGCTGTCTCCCCAGCATGGCCACAGTGGACACATTCCTACTTTGGCATGGGTGTAATAGGACTGAGGGATTGATTTGGAGCCTCTGGTTCCATTTCTTTTTTTCTTTTTTTAAAGATTTTATTTATTTATTTGACACACAGAGAGAGATCACAAGTAGGCAGAGAGTCAGGCAGAGGGAGAGGGGAAAGCAGGCTCCCCACTGAGCATAGAGCCTGATGTGGGGCTCCATCCCAGGACCCTGAGTTCATGACCTGAGGCGAGGGCAGAGGTTTTAACCCACTGAGCCACCCAGGCGCCCCCCTGGTTCCATTTCTTCCAGGCTATGTGATCTCAGATGAGTCGACTCCTTTCTTGAAAATGTTCTAAAAAAAAAAAAAAATACCTACCTCAGGGTCTTCCTGAAGATGAAATGGAGCAAATAAAGGAAGGCCCATAGACCTATAAAGTGGTCTATAAACATGGGGCCTTTTGCTCTATGGACTTTTTAGGTCTGTTCCTTTTTTCTGCTTTGGCTCCTTTCTGACTTCCTTCCCACTTGTTTGTTTCCATAATTCCCCAGCAGTTTCTCTGAGTGGCTCCCTTCTCTCTTCTGCCTCTGTGGCCCTGTCTCTCTTGAGGTTCATTGGGGGAGGGGCAGGGGAGGGCAAAAACTGAGGTTGGATATGGGTAGAAGGCTGGGCTATTTGCTTCCTGCTGCCTCTTTTGGAAGTGAGTTAAACAAAAAACAGTAGGAGATATTTGCAGTGACCTGGGCAGAGCTGAAATGGGACAGGGGCAGGACTCTAAGAAATTTAGGTTTCCACAGCAGGCCTCAGGTGGGTAGGAAATTGGAAGGGAAACTTCTAGGTCAGTGCTAGTGAAGTCTGCACTTTCCTCTTATTCTCATTTCAGTCTCAGTGTTAAGCCATCCCGTGCTCTAATTCTGTTTTCTCTGCATGAATCATTCTTATTTGGCCTGATACTGGGACCCTTTCACTCCGCAAAGACTAGCAGAGTCCTCATGGCATTATGCAATATGACAGAAAAACATTTTGAAGATCTGTGAAGCAGTAAAAAGGAATGTGAGTGGGGCAGAGTCCAATACACATAGAAGTGTTGATTTCAACACTGTAATCCGCAGGCCTTTACCCTGCATATCATGCCAACCTGGGATCCACATGCGAAACTGAGACTCTCCGTTTCCTTAACCAGCTTCCCCACTTCAGTCCAAGCCACCAATTTCCCTTACTGCACCAGCCCCGTGGCCTCCCAGCTCCTGCTCCAACTTCATGTCTCTCCTCCTGTAATCTCCCTCTAACCCATTTTTCACAAGCAGCCCACAAAGAGTGACCTTTTAAAAAATGTAAATCAGATAATATTGTTCTCCTGCTCAAGCCTTCCAATGACTTGGAGTAGAAATCCAAGGTCTTTATCCTATGTTACAAACTTTTAGATCTGCCTTCTCAAATTCAGAACCACTGGCCTCATGTGGCCATTGAGCCCTTGAAATGGGGCTGGTCCTCATGGAGATGTAAGTGTAAAATAATATGCCAGATACTGAGGGCTTTGAATGGAAAAAGGGGAATGAAAATATCTCAGTAATTTTTATATGGTTTATATGTTGAAATGATATTTTAGATATGTTGGGTGAAGTGAAATCTATTATTAAAATTAATTATATATATATACATATATATATATATATATATATATGTATATATAGCTACCAGAGAGTTTTAAACACGTGTGGTGGCTTGCATTATGTATACATTGGACAGCACTGATCTAAATGAATCTAAGTCTCAGCCACACTGCTCTCCTGTCTCGTCCATGAACAGGCAGTGCTCCAGGGCATTCACTCTCACTGTTAACTCTTCACGGGATGCTTCCCCCTCGTCTGGGCACGGATGGCTCTTCATTTAAATATCTACTAAATGTCGCCAGCTTTGAGATGGCTACTCTAAGCATCCTATCAAAATAGCAATGCTGTTGCTTTTTGTCCCCACACCATCCTGGTTATTCTCTGCGTAACACTGGGGCACGGACTGATAACTTCCTGCCTTCCTTTCCTTACCCCTCTTCTTTTTTCCCCACCTCCCCATCATTATGTCTACAAAAGAAGGCACTCTGGCTGGATGTGGAAGGATGGTGTTAAGAATAGATCCTGGCATATAGAAAGCACTAAAACAAAATTTGTTGAATGAATGAATGTGCTTTTGAGTCATGGAAGCCATGGAGACAGAATGGCCAAAGAAGCGTTTATTGAGGATGCCGTACATGTCAGACATTGACAAAATGACTCTATTGTCAAAACAACAGAATGACCCTGTGCTATTTCATTTGGTTGGCAAACTGGTTTTGGGGGTGACTGGATGGATGGATGGGTAAGTGAATGAAACAGAGTGAAGAATAGGTTCAGGTCACTTAGACTTCGTTAGGCTTTAGGTGGAATGAGCAAGTAGTTTAAATTTCTGGTTTACTGCTTTATAGTCTTCTTCAGTCAGTTCTAAAAAGTGTGAGATATCATCTGTTTGGTCTTCCATGACAGAACTTATTAACCAGTGTTGTTTATTTCATGACACTCAAACAATAAGCTGTCAAAACCAATCTGCCCATTTAATCGATTTTGGCTTATTTCCGAAAACTGAAATTTAGCCTTTTACTGTTGTTAGCAGTTATCCCTCTTCCAGTTAATCTGAGTTTTCACAGGTCAAGGTAGATCACAAATGGTGTTATTCCATTGCATTAACATTCACAGGCTCTGAGTAATTGAGAGTTGTAGCTGTGGAGGCCCTTGGCTTGGGATGTGCTCTAACTTGTGGGTGCTGACATAAAACAAAATCGAGTTACATTCACAGGGGAGAGCAAGCAGGGTGGGAAGATGCCAGAAATAGCTTCCCTTGTTTAAGGTTTCCTTACGTGATAAATGCAGCATATAAAATGTATATATAGAGACTGCTTGGGCTGCCTGCATTGGCTTGTTTCAGTTGGAGCACCATTTTTATTTTAGCCTCTAAATAGACGCTAGAGCTCCATGTCTGTGCCTCAGTTTGCAGCCTGCACCACGATAGAAAGTCTACCACAGGCTGCCAACTACAGTACATGTGTGTGTTGTGTGTAGAATGTGGTGTGTGATGTGTGTTGTATGTATGTGTTGTGTGGTGTATGGTGTATGGTATGTGGTGTGTGGCTTGTGTGTGTGTATGTGTGGTGTGTGTGTGTGTGCTATATGTGGTGTGTATATAGTGTGGTGTGTGTGTGTGGTATGTATGGTCTGGAGTGTGTATTGTATATGGTGTGTGTAGTATGTGTGGTGTGTGTGTGGTGTAGGTATGTGTGTATGTGTTTGTGTGTGCATGTGTGTGTGTGTGGTATGTGTGTAGTGTGTCCCTGGTATGGTGTGTGTATGGTATAGGGGTGTGTGTGTGTATGTGTGTGGTGTGGTGTGTGTGTGTGTGTGGTATGTGTGTAGTGTGTCCAGGGTGTGGTATGTGTATAGTGTAGGGGTGTGTGTGTGGTATGTGTGTAGTATGTCCATGGTGTGGTGTGTGTATGGTGTGGGTGTGTGTGTGTGTATGTGTGTGGTGTGGTGTGTAGTGTTTCCAGGGTGTGGTATGTGTATAGTGTAGGGGTGTGTGTGTGTGGTATGTGTGTAGTGTGTCCATGGTGTGGTGTGTGTATGGTATAGGGGTGTGTGTGTGTGTATGTGTGTGGTGTGGGTGTGTGTAGGGGACCTGAAGAGTCAGAGAGCCGGTGGATGGAGCCTGGCAGCACTGGTGCCCGGACGACATCTCAGCCGTGTCCAATGTGAACCATGATGAACATGCCCGCGTCTTCCAAGGAAGACAAGGAAGATGCTTGTACACCCAGAGGAAGGATTCTTTTGGGGGGCCAAATGTCGAGGCTCAATGTGATAGAATGACCACTGACATCCATGGGGAAATTAACTTTTATTCAAAACAGCAGTCTGGGGTCTTGCATTTTTTTTCTCAGAGCTGCCTCTAATTCGTCCTTAAACCCAAGAGAAAATGTTACTGCTGTCTGGCCTCATTTTCTCCACTTACAACACAGCAGTCCTCAGCCCTCCTACAGGTCTGTTGTGAAGAATATGAAAGAGGCTTAGCCTTTTAGAGACCCATTTGGATATAGATCGCAGATAAAAAGGCATTGGTATTCATTTTGTGGGTTATTAAGAAAAACGCAAATAATAATAACATTAATTTAGTTACAAAATAACTCAATCTCCCTTTGATGGAAGCAAAAGAATGTACTATTTTTCTTTTTCGTTATACATATTACACAGTTAATTTATCTTCACTATAGAAAACTTATTGCAGATAAATTATAAGGAGAAAACCTCTCACAATCTCACCTCCCAGATATAATAAGCCATCGATTATTAACCTTTTGGTGCAAATTCTTCCTTTGTTTCAGTCCCTCATGTGTATATGTATGTATGTGTGTAAGACTTTCTCGTTTTTACCATTTTTTGGGGAAAGGATATCATACTGTACTCTTTTGTAGCCTGCTTGTTTGCATAGTAATACATTGTGAACATTTTTTCAGGTCAGTAACATGTATATAATCCCATCTTTGGCTGGATTATATTTCATTGTTTTGGTGTACCATCACATTTTGAAATGATTTCTACTGTTGGAACTTAACAAAAAATCAATCGTCATGAATAATGATGCAATGGACATCTTTTGTTTGCTTGTCTGGTTGTTTTCTTTGGAAGCTTTCCTGGAAGTCAAGTTATGGGGCCAAAGTGTATGTGCATTTTATGGTTCCTGATACTCAGGCCAACACTCCTTCCAGAAGGCTGTCCATGTGCTACTCCCACCAGAGTGCCAGAAAAAGCCAGTTTCCCCATGCCTTTGCCAATAATAGGCATTTTCATTCTTTTTAAACTTTGCCAATTTGAGATGGGAAAAAATGGTATTTTGTATTCATTTGCATTTCTTGCTTTGTAGTGAGCTTAGACAATTTTTTTGGTGTGTTTCTTAGCCATTTGTGGTTTGTCTATTTCCTTTGTTCCCTTTTTTCCCTAGGATATTTTTCTTTTATCTAATCTTTCCTGATGAAATATACTCAGCAATACTTTCCCTAGCTAATCTTAGGGTATCGAGGTGCAGATACTCTTAAAGTACAATTTCCTCAATGCAATCTCTCCTCACTGAAGGAAGGCAGGCAGTCATTTTAAGAAGCAAGACATACTGGCACTGAAATTTCCATAAAACATATTTGATTTTTTTTAACTAGCATTTTATCCCTCAATTTTTAAAATATGGCATTGTCGTGTGTGTGTGTGTGTGTGTGTGTGTGTGTGTGTGTGTGTGTGTGTGACATTGTATTTTTGGTTTGGATTCTAAAATAAATTGGCTATCTAATTTTTATGCTGATTTTGAGTCCCAAGAATCTTCTATAATAATGTGTCTTATCTGTGCATGTGGGTGGGTAGGGATTGGGTATAAGCCACAGTGTCCCAAAGCGGTCTGTTTACATCAACACCTGGAGGGCTTCTGCAACCCAAGCATTTATGATAGCAGCCCAGGAGAGTTGTTGAAATTGACAGAACCTATATTTTGGTACTGAAATAAGAACTATTTACATAATTTACTATACAGACAATTTAAGAAAAATTACACATAACACATTATAAGTGACACACAGTAGCTTCTAACATAAATTGCTAAGTCTCCACCAAGAACTGCAAAATCCTGTGCCCTGCCTGGTTCTTCTCTCTCCTTGGATCTCTTTGATTTCTGTCTTTCGGTTTGTCCTTTCTCCTAGTCACTTTTACGATGGTCTGCTCCATTGGCTCTGTTCCTCTTCATTCATTCATTCACTTTAGAAATGCAGCAGTTTTGAGGCTACTTGCAGAACACCAGTCCTGGTGGCTGGTAGCCAGGACTTCCTGTCTCTCCAAGGACACTGTCTGCCACCCTGGGCTTCAACCACATGGCTCCCCTTTCCGTCCATGCCGTGGCAGCGGAAACAATTTTATTAGGTTTAACGAAAGACTATCTTCCAGGCTGAAGCCTAGGTAAAAGTTATTTCCCCATTCTCATAATTTAAAGATGTGAACACAGAGTGTCATTTTAGTGACATAAAGAGTCTCTCTGACTACTTAAGCATATAACTCTCAAAATTATAAGGGCTATTCACACCACCAGGGGAATCTGGAATCTTATTTACTTAAAACAAGCCAGAAGGCTCTTTAAAGTCTCTAATGAGCTACATGTAGCTAATAATTTGAAAATATGTATCAATTCTCTGCCTCCATTGGAGATTTCCTGTTTCCTTTTGGTAATCCATCAGTTCATACATCTGCAGCTGGGGTAAGAGATAGACTGACTAACCCAAATACGGACAACCACACACTGAAAATTATTCCCCCAAGCCATTACTAATACAAGGCAGGTTGTATTGAATTGACTTCTATTAAAAATATTTGTGGATATTAGAGAGATTACAGCACAGAACAGGAACCTTTTAGTTGCATTGTCAGGAGCCACTATTTTTATTACATTATCTGCATTCTCTAACCCACAGAAAACTTTCGCTACGTCTCTCCTCATGAGAGCTGGCTTCCCACCACAGCACTGACTCCTCTGTCTTCCCCCATGAGAGCTTTCTCCTCTCTCTCTTTTCTCAATCCCTGGGCCCTCATTTCCTATTAAATGTCCAAGATTCCCATTTCACTATTAGGCAGAACAAGCAATTTATCTTTGCTTTGCCTTAACCCTTTTCTCTCAGGCTATGCCAAAGCCTTGTCTTTCCTATTCAATAGGGTCATTCATAAGAGAGCCACTCTCCATGAGATTCAGCTCTCTGAACGCAGAATTGATTACAGTCACTAGATATGTTAACTGCGCCCTCTACGTGCCTCCCCCAGCCCCCACTGAACACTAAGCAGCACAGCCCTTGGAGACGGGTTCACCCTAGCTTCCATCCTCGCTATCATTCCCACATACCCCCTCACATTCTTTCCCTCCGCCTTCCGCTCCCCTCTGGAAGAGGGGTTCCACTCAGCCAGCCAACTTCGCAACCCTTCCCGCTTTGCTGGGATTTTAATCAATACACCCAGACACCTGACTTCTCTGCTTACTCTTGAATAACACCCACCGGGCCAAGATGTTTCATGCCATTCTCCTCAACACGTGTTATCAGCCAACATCTACTTCCTCTGTTTCCATCTCCTCCTGCTCATGGGGTTTCTCAAACTGCTGGATGCGGGCCAAAGGGTACAATCACCACGTCTTCTCTAGGGTTATTTTTCTCTTTCTTTGACCTGCACCATTTAGTAAGTGATTGCTTTAGCACGCCACATGGTCGGAGCTGCCTCATGGAAGTGCTTCACCTCATTCTTGAGAAAATCCAGTGTGATGTTTGATGATCGAAGGAGGCTTTTGCCATCGCTGCCAAGTGCTCTTACCCTGTTCTCCTTCCGAAAAGTCATACATCATGTGGCCTGGCCTAGTGCTATTCAGCCTAATGCTGTAATTGCTCTGTGATTACCTGCACTGGCCCTCCTGCCTGCCTTAGACGGGATCGTTTCTCAGGAGTGTAATTCATTGTCGTCAGAGAGGGCTTGGAGGTGATTCATTTCTACTGTCTCCTGTGGCTCCTAAATAAAACATTTTAAGCAAAGAATAGACAAAAGGGGAGGCCGAGAACAGTGATGAATTCCTACATCACTCCTAGCTGACATGTTCCCCTCCCAGACCAGGACTAGTGCATTAGGAGTAGAGATCACTCATATCATGATATTTTTGTAATAAATTGTGATGTTCACTGTAGTGTGGTTGAGCCTCTTTTCAAGAAGGATGCTATTGAAATGAAAAAGTTCTCCCTCATTTCACTTACGATTATACTGACCTTCAGAGAGAAGGTCTTACTGGTCAACCTAACAATAAGTGTTCAGGCAGGAGGACCCGGCCTCCTTCTAGGACACCTGGACCATAGTACCGATTTGATGTATCTTTGCTTCCCCTACACTTGAAGCCCAGAGACCACCCCAGAAATTGATGGGTCTGCCAAAGATGGGCCTCAGTGCTGTCTAATATAAGTTTTCCCTTTGCTGGCTACTGTCAGGTGTGCTCTCTTTTTATTCTTCAGAAGGAGGGAACACTCACCCTACAAAGGATTCTTGGCATAGGGTTGGAGGTGGGAAGACTGTGGTCCAGAAAGGAGAGTAGACTTGACTAGGGATGAGAGGCTGTGAGGAGGCCTCCAAGGCTGTGCTACTCACTGAGTGGCCGATGGGCCAGCAGCGTCAGCATCACGTGGGAGCTTATTAAAACAGCAGAATCCCTCCCAGAACCATAATCAACGTTCTTGATTGGTCTAATCAGTGTTTTGCCAACAGTGATCCTGGGGCCAGAAGCATCCAGATCACCTAGACAAAAATAAGCTATTTCTTAAACTATAGTTTTGGAAATGCAAATTCTGTTTCCACTCTAGCCCTACTAAATCACAAGCTTTAGAGGTCAGGCCTTCCAGGAGATTCTAGGGCACACCCAAGTGTGAGAAACATTGGGTTTATACCCTTGTCTTTGCTGAGAATTCTTTCAGAAACCCAGGCCTAATCCAATCAATGGCCATGGTATTGCTATAGGAATGTGTGTATGGGTCCAAAAAGATGCCAGTAGAAGGTTATTTAAGTTTTTTGAGAAAATTTTTGTCACATTTAGACAGAGTTGTAAGAATAAGTGGTTTCTCTCCCTGTAGAGGATGCTAGGAACATGTAGAGAGCAAATATGGCCCCAGCCGCCTTGCTGCTAGCCTGAAGGGGAGCTGGCCCAGGCATGATGGAGGAGGGGGATAGCAGGCAAATGGCCTGGGCACCACCCTTCCTCTAGATTATCACTACGTAAACCATTTCATCTCTTCATTTCAGCCAGCTTCAGTTGGCTGTTATTTGCAGCGTAAAGCATCTGACAGAGTTTGATGAAGTGAAGAAGAGGCATGGGCCTCGTTTTGCTAATGGCCTCCACACTCTTTAAACACAGGAGGGATATTCAAACTATTTCATAGCTGCTGCAGTCCGGATGCTGACCCAGCAGAGGGAGAGACAAGGGACATTTGTGCTACTCATTTAGCAGGACTTCCCCAGATCAAGCCTTCTTTCTGATCACTCCTGTAGCAAAGATGGCACCTCTTCTATAATATTCATTCCACAGTGGGGAGAGCCTGAGTTTCCCCTTCTTTAGTGCACCATTCCCTTCTGAAGTCCTCTGGGCTGATAGGCAGTCCACAGGGACACTTCCTACTGAGAATTTCCTTATGCTTTCATTTCAGCACTCTTTTTACTTCCCATTTCTCCTATGAAAACAGAGACGTAGTACTAGATACTAGTAGTATCTAGTAAGTACTAGATACTTAGTACTAGTACTAAGATATAAGAAGCTAGTACTCATATCTTAACAAATCGTAAGATACTTCCTTCTACTTTCTTCCTCCCTTTCTTTTTTTTCTTCCTCCCTTTCTTTCTTGGAGATTCAAATTTTTGAGAATTTTTGTAAAGTCAAAATTAATAAAACAAAAAACGTATTTTAAAAGATGTATCAAAATTAAATCAGGACTTTAGAAGTATCCACGAGAACAGTGTATATACATTTAAGGTATTAACTTTCTTCAGGATTATTTGAGTGCTGAATTGATTTTATTCTGATTGTCTGAAAATTGGTCATGCCCATATAGTGTGTCTATATGGTATTTATTAGTGAGGATATTTGATTCGCCAGAAAATAATTGCCTAGCTCCCAAACCAAAACAGTATGGGATTTTAATATATTCTATAAAGAGATAGAGAGTGGCTAAATTAATTTATTAAAATCAGAATCTAGGGCCTTTAACAGAACAATCATGGGTACCATGGTGCATGAAATGAGACCACATGTTGTTAATACAGTTTTTGCATTCACAGCTATTGGTAATAGCTAGAGCGTGATAACCTGAAATTGCAATCTGTTCGCTGAGTCCTGTTTCTCCTGTCCATCAAAGGCGATCAATTTCATTCGAGTATAAGCGATGAACAATGAAGACACCAATGAGTAACAACCAGAGCTGTCTTCTGGAAGCAAATAATACCAGGTATATCATATCTTACTGTTTTCAGAAAGAAATGTCATGGTGGGATTCTACTTTAACTCAGATTTGGATGTAACCCTGATGACACAAATAGCCTTACAGACATTGTGTGGTTGGCCCGAGCTGAGTGATTTATGGCAATACTGTTTTCACTACTGAACATCTTGTCTTATCTCTCAGTAATCGGTCACATATTCCGGTCCCACTGACATGACAGTCTTATCAGACAGATAGCTAGGAGGATTTCCTTTGAGTTTTGATATTAAATTTAAAAAATAATAACCTGGTTCTTAAAAGGATTCATATAAAATCAGTCTCCAGTATTCCAGATGGATGAAGCATGTCATATCAAAACATTTCCTTGTGGCCTGATGGCCTATACCCAATGATCATGCTGTGTCACTGACATGAATTTGAATCTAGGTCTCGTAGTAAGTTGCAGCCAGTATCCAGTACCTTAGAATGATGAATCAGAAACTGTAGCTTAATCCAGCTCTTTGAGTCTTGTTCTTTGCTCCTAAGCTTATAAAGAACATGACTGGTAGAGGCTGGAATTTATGGTAGAGTTTTCTAGAACCACTTCTTTCTTGAGCTTTCAGACAGTTAAGAGTGGGGCTTTCACCACCTGTTGTTTCTTGTGCAGCTGGAATTATAGAATCTGGAGCAAGAGGGTGACCCCTTTAATCTCAGGGCCTCAGGGGATGTCTTGTTATTTCTTTAATCATTAATTCCCTCTACCGCTTCCATCTTCTCCCTCTAGGTTTCTTCTAGCACATGTTTTGGCTTGGCTGTCTTGGATCTATTGTCTATATATTCAATATCCATCTTTTCCCCTCAAACTCTGCAAGAGTGAGCCAGACTTTAACGGGATTGACAGGTTCTACTATTCAGAATATTTCTTTCCGTTAGAAATGTTTTGAGCAATTGTATGTTTGGTCTGAATGCAATATTGCCTTGTGTTGGGTTAGCCTTTTTATACTGCTGCAGGTTCCCTCTAAATGTGATACATTTCTAATGTTTTTTTATTTCATGTGTGGGTTAGTTCAGCTTCTCTTCTCAGTACACCCCAAGACAGGAGTAGATATTTTTTTTTTAAATTAGGGGAAATGCCCATGAAGGCTAAAGGAGAGGAAACAGGAAAAGGTGGGAAATGGCTCCAGCTATGAAGTCTGACACCCATGCAGGAGGAAGAGGAGAGGGAGGTGAGTTCTCAGATTACAGCAGAAGTTCTAAGAAATTTTGAGGGAGGTGGATGGTGAGTTCCTTAGTCAAAGCCACCTGTTAAAGGAGTCTCTTGTCTTGCAGGAATGGGCCTCCATTAATGCTAGAGTAGCCCATGGGAAGAGATGTCTCGGTGTGAATGCTGTGGTAGATCTGGAGAGGCAGCAGCTGGGACGGTCGGTGATGCTCATGCAACAGGAGATCATGGCTGCGGCATGGCACTCAGCCTTGACTGGTGTGCTTTATTTATTTATTTACTTTTGACTTAGTAAGTCTTACCATGTTAGATGATTTTTCTTCTTTTGCTCAACTTTGTTAGGTGAGGCATCCCTTTTCCAGTCTGGGAGATGAGAGGATTTCACTCAGAAATAGTAGAGGGTCCTTATCAAAGAATAGAGGTCTGGACAAAGACCAAAGGAAAACATTAGATAGACCTTTAGACAGAATCTGTGTGTAGATATTCTCTACTTAAATAGTCTTGTCTCTTGGGGTTAGGAAGAGAACATGATTCAGAGGCATAGCTCAGCAAGATTCCTGCTACCTCCAAGAATTTGTCTTCAAGTCAAAGTTACCTTTGACAATGGCAGTGCACCTTTTGTAACCCACAGAGGGGCTGTCATGCTTTATTAAGCATGCTCTCTGCCCTAGGAATAAGCTGGGAGTGAGTACTGCATAGGCACTTCCCATAACCAGCCTTGGGGTGCTTCCCCCGAGACACTTTGTCTTCTCTTTGGCTTCTCATCAGCTGTGGCTGTCTTCACCTCCGGCTCCTGCCACTTTGAGGCTGGTCATATTTGGGTGTGTCCCTAGGGAAGTACTGCTCCACTTCCTTTCCAAACACACCATCCTTTGTGAAAGGTACATCTTGGGCTCTCCAGTTCCTTCCTCAAGCCAGTCTTTTCTCCATTAAGTCCTACCTGACATCCCTGGTATTCAGCTGGCATGATTCTCAGTTTCAGTTCTGATATGGAATTTCCTCTCCTTTTTTTTGGTTTTGTTTTGTTTTTATTGTAACGAGGATTGACACAGAATAAAAATGGTTTTGGATTTGGCTGGGGCAATCTCCTCTCTCACACCTCTTTGCCCTGATGATGTACATAGGAGGTTGAACAGGAGAATGGCTAAAAAGTAAGGTTTGAATTCTGTGTCTAGCACTATGTTGAACAAGAGTGGTGAGAGTGGGCATCCTTGTCGTGTTCCTGATCTCAGAGGGAAGGCTGTCAGCTTTTCCCCATTGAGAATGATATTTGCTGTGGGCTTTTCATAGATAGATTTGATGATGTTGAGGAATGTTCCTTCTATCCCTATACTTTGTAGAGTTTTAATCAGGAACGGATGCTGAATTTTGTCAAATGCTTTTTCTGCATCAATTGAGAGGACCATGTGGTTCTTCTCTCTTCTCTTATTGATCTGTTCTATCACATGGATTGATTTGCGAATGTTGAACCACCCTTGCATCCCAGGGATAAATCCCACTTGGTCATGATGAATAACCCTTTTAATGTGCTGTTGGATCCTATTAGCTAGGATCTTGTTGAGAATCTTGGCATCCATATTCATCAGGGATATTGGTCTGAAATTCTCCTTTTTGGTAGGGTCTTTGCCTGGTTTG
>JAQQSY010002412.1:0-13693 GCA_028646535.1 Procyon lotor
CGTGAGGATGGGGGCTGAGGTGAGGAGTCTGATGCTTAATCTGGATAGCCATACTCTCTCCTCTTTTCCTCCACAATCACAGCTTAAAGTGAAAGTTACTGTTACTTGTTCCCAAATTACTATTGCGAATCCCCTTGAGACAACCTGGCTTGGGCCTCTCAAAATAAAGGTCAGCAATTTAAGTGACCCCTCAGGGGAGTACTTGAGAATTCCCCTCACCTGAGCCAACCATCCTTTCACACTGAAGTCAGTCACTACTCAGTCACAAAGCCAAGCAGAACAGAGGTTCAACTCTGTCTTCCACCTTCACTACCTGTTCCACGTGTCTTTCTCACAAATATCCTCTTCATATGTCCTCCTCTTCTCTCTTTTCTCCTTACCATTCTTCTCCCTTTCTTCTGTTCTTTTTTAGTCCCCTTTGTCCTTTTTTTCCCCATTCTTCTCTTCTCACTTTTTCCTATCTTAGTCCAAATTATAGCTGCTGCTACCCACTTTCTCCTGAAGCAGTACATATCAGTGGATAGTGCCCCAAACTAACTTTGTTGGTGGGGGGTGTGCCCCCCACCCTGGCCCTCTTTTCTCCATCCTTCCCCTCCCCCCCCACCATATAGGGTCATGAAAAACTTAGGTCTTTAAAGGACTGTCACAGAATGAAAAGGATTAAAGAATCCTGTCCTCTGTGACATCACTGAGGCAGCTCCGTCAGAGTGGAGCAAATGGGAGCCAGCGGTCTTGTGTTGTCACTGTGACTTCTTCCGGACCTCTTAAGAGAAATGTGGGTCACCATGAACACCACAGGCCAAGTCCTAGGGAGTTTCCAGAGTAGGATCTCACCTCAAAAGAACTGTATATGGCCACAGCCCTGCAACATTGGTATAGGTCCTTTCAGGCAAATTCATTTGTTCAGCGGATAGTTATTGGATGCTAAGTTGGTAGTAGATAAGAACATGAATGGGCAAAAAGTCCCACCCTCAAGGACCCAATATTATGATCGGGGTATAGACAAAGAAGCAAACAAATAAGGAAATTAGGATTATGATCAGTGCGGGCCGCCTGGGTGGCTCAGTCAGTTGAGCATCTGCCTTCAGCTCAGGTCATGATCCCAGGGTGCTGGGATCCAGCCCCGCATCAGGCTCCCAGCTCAATGGGAAGCCTGCTTCTCCCTCCCCCACTCCCCCTGCTTGTGTTCCCTCTCTTGCTGTCTCTCTCTCTCTGTCAAATAAATAAAATCTTTAAAATAAAATAAAATAAACTTAAAAGATTATGATCAGTGCTAAGAAGGAAATAGATTGGGGACATGACTTGAGACAGATGTTCAGAGAAGACCTTTGTACAAAGGTAGCCTTTGAGCTAAAGGATGAGGAGGAGTCAACTTTACAAAGAATCAGGGAAAAGCTTTCTTGGCAGAGGAATCAGCATACGCAAAGGGTCTGATATGGGATAGGCTTTGTCAGAAAAGTTGTCTACAGACCATAGAGAAGTTCAGCAAATACAAGGTACATATTTTATAAAGTCAGTCAAGTTTAGATTTTCAACTTGGGATATTTGGGATACTTAATCCAATTCACAGTTAAGAAACCACCTAGAGCAGAGGGGTATGGTCCATGCCAAATAATTTAGTGAATTGGTCTGGCCCAAAAAAGCAAAGCAGCTTGAAAAATCAAAATTAAAAATCAAAGGACCTTTATTCGACTATTGAAAATAAGAAGCATTTTACAACCCCAGGAAGAGATCCCCTCAGACAACCCAACTGCAGCTAGAAAAGAGTAAAAAGAATAATTTTTCTCCCAACATAGTTACTCCGAGCAGGGGAAGACTCGCAAAAATTTGGAATTCTCAGAGACAATTTTTCTGGGTGTTTACTGTCTACGATAGGCATTAGAGAAGATCTCAAATTAAACCATATCTTTGAAAGCTGCAACACATTTTACATCCTTAATGATGGTGGCCTGGTTGAGAACCAGTGATGAAATGACCACCATGATAAAGGTTTTTATCTCTCTCTGGCTGTGTAGTTTTCAAAGCACTGTCACTTAGGGCAGGCCATTTAATCCTCACAACATCCCTTAAGGGTAGGCAGGGTAAGGACTGTTGTTCTTACCCTTTACAGAAGAGAAAATGGAGTGTCAGGTAGCAACAACACAGGGGCACCAGAAGTAATCCTCAGTACCCAGGTTTCTCCCCTGTCTGCCACAGATCGTCTCGAGCATTTACACACCAGTAATAAAGGCAGCAAAGAGACTCCATGGAAAATACATGGACTTCGAGCCAACAGTGGTGTGTGGAACTGCCTTCTGTTAGCTCATGAGAGCTGATTGTTAAATTTTCAGGAATTTTGCCAGCTGTTTGTTAAATAGAGCCGTTATTAAAAATTAAATTATATAAAACCTCCAATTAAATAAAATTTAAACAAAGCTATTGTCTATTTAAAACTCATCACTTCCAAATTATTTTAATGTATCTTATTATTATTATTATCTATGCCCTTGAGGTTACTTACATGTATTGTGCCTGTGTGGTGAAAATTCTCTATCCTGTGTTATTGCACATCTCTTCCTAATGCTGTATTCAGTGACTTCACGTTGGTAGCTTGAAATCGGCTATGAAAGGACTATTTACACCATGGAAATTAGCAAGGGCCACAGATCAGGCCTTGACGTAAGCTTTGTTGATTGTCACTTCAGAAAGTGACAGAGAAACTGTTAACACAGATTCAACTTTATTATTTTTTTTAAAGATTTTATTTATTTATTTGACAGAGAGATCACAAGTAGGCAGAGAGGCGGGGGGTGGGGTGGGGAGCAGGCTCCCTGCTGAGCAGAGAGCCCGATGTGGGGCTCGATTCCAGGACCCTGGGATCATAACCTGAGCCAAAGGTAGAGGCTTTAACCCACTGAGCCACCCAAGTGCCCCAGATTCAACTTTAAAAGCATGTTGTGTCTATAGCTGTGACATGGTGAATGGCACAGGACATCCAGTTCAGCAAAGGAGCCATCACATCATTGACAAGTAAGTGCCCATATATGTGTTTGCTGTTTCGGTTTTATGTTAAATACTAACCAAGAGGCATGCCAGAACCACATTTGGAAAGCTGGTTGTTAAACATTTACCAACATACCACTGGATCTGCATCCACTGTGACAATTGGGCCACTTCTTGGCTCTGTGACCTTGAGTAAGTCACTTAGATCATTAGCTTCAGTTTCCTTCTCCATGTTCAAACTCCTTGGACATGGAAGGAGTTTAGGGGGACTGACCCCTGTGCAGCTGAAAATCAGCACATAACTTTTGACCCCCCCAAACTCAACTCCCAATAGACTACAGTTGACCAGAAGCCTTACCAATAACATAAACAATTGATTAGCGCATCTTTTGTATATTATACATATGTAAACTTGAGAAAAAATGCTATTAAGAAAATCATAAGGAAGAAGAAATACATTTACAGTACTGTACTATAGAAAAATCCATGAATAAGTGGTCACACAATTCAAACTCATGTTGTTCAAAGGTCAATTGTATTTCCTCTCATTGTATGCAAGATTTAGAATAGATGAGGTGCCCTTGACCATCACGTTCTCTTCCTTCTCACTGATAGATCCTTCTCTCACTACAGGTTGTATATGGATAATGCTCTCCCAGCCTCCCTCGTAGCCAAGCTCAGTGTCCCAATTGATGTGCCAGCATACACTGGTTTGTCCTGAAGGGGTTAGAAATGTGACAATGTATTGATCCCTTAAGCCCTTGGAGTATTTGAGTGAGGGTCAGCTGCTGAAACCTGAGACTGTCCTGTCTGGCGACAAGCAACCTTACCCAGGGACCCCTCTGTGTCATAAAAACATTCATTCTCTTTCTGTTTGTGTCATGATGTGAAAAAATTGGGAAGCACTGGCTTAAGGCATGGGTACGTTCTGACCCATGGAACTTGGGGAAAAGTCTTGGGAGATGGATCTGGGAAAGATTCTCCTCCCTAATAAGAAGAGTCACCCAAGAGAAAATGCCTTCTTCAACTATATGCTGTTACATCTATGTGTGAGCTGCAAGCTCTGAGCTATCTTGCAAAGAACCAGCATAACATGAAGAAGGTGAATGATGACGAAATGTTGGGTCCTGCACATGCTTGAGCCATCGAGCCATTCCTGCAACTGCCTACCTTGGGAATTTATTTTGGGAGGTGGAGTGGATAATATTTCTCATTGTTTAAGCCACTTTTATTTTTGCAGTCAGTTATTTGTAGCTAAAAGCAACCAAATACAGAAGAACTGGTATACCCTTGACACCCAGTGAGTGCCCAGTAGGGTTAGCTAATTACCAAATTCGATCTTTTACCTTTAGAAAAGCTGCATGGTGAGATGTATACTTACTTTATCCCTTGATATTTGAAGGATTTGTTCTGTATGTAGATTCACTTTTAATCTTTATCTTCTTTCTTAAAAGTGTTTTTAATTGGGTAGTAAAAACGGTAATTGAAAAATGAAGTCATTTTAGGCTCGAGAGCAATTGATACAGAGATGTTGCTGTGTATTTTCTTTTCTTGAAAGCTCTAGACAAGCTAGAGCTGTATCACATGAAAAAGGTGATGGATTCCCTTCAGGTTCTGCAGAGTAGAACAAGAACCAATTCATGGGGATTACAGAGAAGACAATTCCAGTTCAGTATGAGGGAAAGGGAATGAACATGGACTAGAATATGCCAGGCTCCATAACAGGACCCTTATGGGTATTATTAATTCCCACAACTTTGCAAAAAAAGATCCTTCCCCTCTCTCTCTCACCCCCCATTTTACAGAAAAGGAAACTAAGGCTGAGAAAATGAGCTCTTTTGCAGACCTGAGACCATGAGTCCAAAGTCACTGCTTTTTCTGTCCCAGAAGCTGACTGGCCCTTCTTGAGATGACTTTCTCCTTGAGGCCCTTTCCACTGCAGTTTCCTATCCAAGAAAAGAAAAAAAGAACAGGTCCAAAAATGGTGCCCTTGCTGAAGATATCTTGGGAAAGGAGGTACACGGCATGTCAAACAGCAAAATATTTCTCAAGCTCCATATAAAATCATCACTTATCTTAGAATTTTGTTTTCAACTGTCACCAACTCCATTTTCCTGCTCTCTTCCCTCAAGGAAAACTCTCTTCCAGTCTCCTAAGACTCTCTCCTCACTTTTTGGCTGGTTCTTTACAAATCCTACTTAGCAAGACAAAAGCCAGCAGAACAGCCTTAACTGCCACTGACCCCCACCCCAGGGGTCCTTGGAAAGCACCCCTCCATTGGGACAAACAAGGCAGAGGCCTTTGTAGAGAAGCAGCTGGTAGAAGGAAGAATTCCGATTAGCGTCAGAGACTGACAACTCTAGAGACTGTGGCAGGGGCCCGGCGGGTCCATGGGAAGTGTGAGGCCTGGCTCAGTATGATGACAGGCAGTGGTGAAAACTGCGGAGGAGGAGAGCATATTTATTTTGTTTGAAGATAGTCATAACAATCATTTTTTAATATTTTAAACATGTTCCAGCCAAAGAGGATATCCCAAAGCCTATCTCTGCTCTGTTTATCCTGTGGACAAGTCATTAGCCTCTTTCAGCCTTGGTTTCTTCATCAGGAACCCAGGAATAATCACCTTGCAGAAACAGATGAGATCTTGCGCAGAAAGAACCTGCCACATTGCCTGATACCAGATGCACAAGAAAATGTAACTGTTACTTTAAAGCATATCACGTGATATTTTTAATAATTACACATTGTAGGGGCACCTGGGTGGCTCAGTGGATTAAAGCCTCTGCCTTTCCGCTCAGGTCATGATCTCAGGGTCCTGGGATGGAGCCCCGCATCGGGCTCTCTGCTCCGCAGGGAGCCTGCTCCCCCCACCCTCTCTGCCTGCCTCTCTGCCTACTTGTGATCTCTCTCTGTCAAATAAATAAATAAAATCTTAAAAAAAAATACCACATTGTAAATGATTTGACACCTTCCATGCAATATTTTATCTCTTCTCTAGGCCTACATAGGTTCACAACGGAGTTGTCAGTGGTAGGGCTAAGATTATTCTTTTCAAGATTTGTTTTGACTTCTAGCCTGTTGGCTTACTGATGCATGTGTGACCTATGACAAGGGTCCTCTGCTGGAAGATTCTGTCACCCCCACCACTGCTGACCCTTTATGCTTTAAAAGAAGGACTCCAAATCCTATGTTTTATGTGGTATAGTTTGTAATTTTTATATTTAAAATTTTTATATTATAAGATTGAGTCACCACGATGCATTTTATCTAATCGATAGGTATTAAGTACCTCAAAAATGCCAGGCAGTGCTCTAGAGGCTGGGGATATTACGATGAAGAAGAAAAGCAGTTTTCATAGAGCTTACTTGGGGTTAACAGAAAACAAACAAGATTTTTACAGAGGAATAAACACTCTAATAGAGGTAGAGCAAAGTATGATGTGGGCAAGCAGGATGGGAGAGGGAGCAAAGGAAAGGTTACTTTATAGCAACTGGTCAGAGAAAGCCTGGTACAGGGGTGGCAGTGGGACAGGCCTGGATGACAGAGAAAACCACCATGTAAAGATCTAAGGGAAGACCCAGGCAAGAACAAAGGCCCTGGGGTGGGAGTGCTCTTGATATGTCAAGGAATGGACAGAACTCTGGGATGTCCAGGGCACAGTCAAGGTGGGAGAGAGTGTTATGTAGGCAGGGTATCTGTAGGCCACAGCAAGCATTTTGATTTTATTTTAAGTGTAATGGAAAACCACTGGAGGTTTTCATGCAGGTGAATGATGTGATCTGATTTATGTTTTGTTCTTGCTGCAATATGGAGAAGAGATTTTAGGAAAGTAAAAGTGGAAGTAGAAAAATCTTTTCACGTCAGTTTCATAAATCCTTAACGAAATGAAATTAGTTTTCAGCTTTAAATGGCATAGAATGATTACATTTTGCTGGTAGGAATGAGGTCTTCTAGAGAGCTCTTATTACTAGAGTTTCTGTTTTCATTTTCTGAGAAGGATGCTTAGATATTTTTGCCAATGACTCATCATGTAACCTTTCTTGGTTAGTATAGTAAAATGTAGCAAGGAGTACCTTGTAGGAAAGGCTAAATTAAAGGTAGGTAAGATAGACACACATTCAAGTGATTTAATTTCAGGTGAATACCTCCCTCAAAAATATTCTCCAGGAACCTCATTATCCTCTCCCTCTCTACTGGATGCTCTCCTAACATACATCTGAAGGCCGAAGACTAAAATTCTACTAGTTATTTATACCTTGTACTATCCAGCAAGAATGGTAGTTTAGGTGTCTTTACCTAAGGCAGAGATTTTTACATCTTAATATGAAAGTTTTTCAATCTTTTGAATAGTTAAATTTTAATGTGTGGGAAGCAAGTTGCATTGACATGCATTAGTGGGATAGGGTAAAGGAAATTTAAGAAGGAACTTGGTAAAGACCTCAATAAAACCAAAGATGAATTCTACTTCTTCCACAGCCGTATCCAGTTTCAATCTTGATCATACTTCACATGTTTAGTCTTCTTATTTGCTACTGAGTTTTCTTCCTTTAATTTAAAGGTCATATATTGATAGTCTTCAAGGCAAACCTAGAATAGGCCTTTAGAAAAGAACCGTGACTAATTTTATGTTTAATCTTGTAATGGTACATTATAGATACCCAAGATATATTTCATAATAAAAATTATTATGGCTACTATATTATACCTGTATAATCTATGATCTCTGCTTTGGTGAACCAAACAACAATTTCTGCCTATAGTGACAGATTCAGCCTGTGCACTAGCAGATGTAAATCATAAACAGCTATCATTGGGAAAAATAATCCATCATTCAAAACTAAATATTGATTTTGAACCTACAATGTATCAAATGACATTAGATATGGAGAAGGAAGCAAATAATAGTTGCTGTAACATATCACGAACCTCCTATTTACCAGACTCTGATGTATGTATATCAATTCTATTAAAAATCTCTTTTAGGGCACCTGGGTGGCTCAGTCGGTTAAGTGTCAGCCTTCAGCTCAGGTGATGATCCCAGAGTCCTGAGATCAAGTCCCATGTCAGGCTCCTTGCTCAGCAGTGAATCTGCTTCTCCAGCTCCCCCTGCTTGTGCTCTCTCTCTCTCTGTCAAATAAATAAATAAAATCTTTAAAAAAATAAAATAAAAATATCGGTTAGAAATAATTTGGTTAAATTACATTTATGGCCACCAAAGTTCTTGAAAAGAATATTTAATAAAATATATGGATCTGTACTTTTAAAGAACCATATGTACATCTTGGGGTGGGGTGGGAGTCAGTAAAATTACTGACCTTTGTCCAAGTAGGCAAGACATACAGAACTCTTTTGTTGTCAATCACAACAAAAGCATGGAAAGGTTAAAGGGAACAATGTGAGTACTTGAAACATGGGAGCTCCCCCCACCAAAATCTTGGCTTGATATAAAATACCAGAGATTTACATGGCCTGTGAGTCATGTGTATCATATTTGGGTTATGTACCCATAAACATAGCCTTAAAGGCAGTCAGACTATTTGGACTGTCATCATTAAATGCATCATCACATGTCAGTCCTAGATGAATTCAACAGCAAAAACTAAAATACAGAAACACATGGAACTGACAACATATAAAATTTCTCCTGTCCTACACTTAGATTCCCAAAGGCAATGTTACAAAAGGGTGTTTAAAAGTCCATGAAATGCTCCTTGTAACTCTATTGAATTTGGATTAGATAGATCCTCTTTGGTTATAAATATTTGTTTGAAGCTGTTAGAGGGCAAGAAATTTCATTGACGTAATAAAATGCTCTAGATGATATAAATCAGAACCCCCACAACTATGAAAAGAATTGTCAGTCAAACACCAAGTTTGGAATAAAAACATAGTATGTGTCAAATCCCATTAAACACAGCAAGAGACACAAATGATGGCTACCATTTATTGAGCACTTCCTTTTTTGCTAGAATCTTTATTTCCACAGTACTTAACTGAATCCCAACAATATCCCTTCACAGTAGCTACTATTACTGTATTTCACAGATAAGACATGGAAGCTCAGAAGGGTTAAATCACTTGTCCAAATTCATAGAGCAAGTGAGTGGGTAGAATTTGAACCCCATGTGACTCCAAGTTTTCCTGGTTTTTGTAACACAGAATTGAAGTTTAAAATCTAATCTTAGTGTCTATTAAGACATCAGGTTATACAAAGACCCTCTGGCCTGGGGAGTTAGAACACAGGATTTCAGTCTTGGCTCTAATGCTATGCCACTATATGCAATTTATTTCTTTATTTTTAAGATATTTATTTATTTATTTGACAGAGAGAGATTACAAGTAGGCAGAGAGGCAGGCAGAGAGAGCAGGGAGGAAGCAGGCTCCCTGCTGAGCAGAGAGCCCGATGCGGGGCTTGATCCCAGGACCCTGAGATCAGGACCTGAGCTGAAGGCAGAGGCCTTAACCCACTGAGCCACCCAGGCGTCCCCACTATATGCAATTTAGACAAGTCATTTCATCTTTCTGAATTTTGAATTTCTGCATATGTAAAATGAAGGAGTTAAGTTAGATAATCCTTGCAGTTCCTTCCATCTTCAACATTCCACTACTCTAGCAATGAAAAAACCCTGACTCTGGAACTGAACTTCTTCTATTTCTTCTATATTCTGGTAATAGTAATGTACATTTCTTTAGGAAGAACCACCTCTTCCTCCCAATAGAATTCCTTCCTCTGACCCCAGCATCTGGTGCAAGTTTAGGTATATGACCCAAGTGGGTCAATTAGATTAAATCCTAGGAATCGTTTGGAAGTCATTAGAAAAAAGACATCTTGTTCCTCTATGATTGTTAGCAGTAAGAATGATGAGAGTTTGGAGCTTCTTGGGACATGTGCAAAGATAGCTTCTACTCTGGAGTATTTAGTTTCTTGAGACAATACATTCTCTATTTGGTTAAGCCAGTTTAAATTGAGGTTTTTGTCTGGTTCATAGAGTCACAATGGGGTACTCCTTGAAGGACAGGATGAATTCACATTAGGTTGGATTTCAGAGAGGGAAAAGCTATGCCCAGAATCTTTGAGATTGCCATGACTCTCTTAACTGGATTAGAAGCAAAGTGTGAATAGGTAGTTAGATATCAGGAATGAAAAGCAGTATGAGGGACGCCTGGGTGGCTCAGTTGGTTAAGCAGCTGCCTTCGGCTCAGGTCATGATCCCAGGGTCCTGGGATCGAGTCCCATATCAGGCTCCTTGGTCAGCAGGGAGCCTGCTTCACCCTCTGCCTCTGCCTGCCTCTCTGCCTGCTTGTGATCTCTCTCTCTCTGACAAATAAATAAATAAAATCTTAAAGAAAAAAAAAAAGAAAAGAAAAGCAGTATGAGACCGAATTACCAAAGATGTTGTAAGCTTCCAGGAGGTCTTTAGACTTGGATGGCTATGTCAGATCTTATTTTCAAAAAAGACCCCTATGATATTTCGAGTTCTACCTCTCCTCTTCCAAAACTTGCCATTGTTGCATCAAAAGGTGGGAGAAGATTTCTATCTTTCCCCATTGATCTTAGGCAAGTTTTTAAAACTGCCTCAACAAATAGAATGTGATTGAAGCAACACTGCATTATTTCCAAGTCTAGGTCATACAAGGCAATATGATTTCCATATGGGTTCTCTCTCTTTCAGAACATTTGCCCTTGAAATCCTACTACCATGTTGTGAGCAGAGACCATGTGTAGGTATTTTAGTTGACAGCCTGTGTAATAAAGAATTTGGCCTTTCTCCCTAGCTCCTCGGAAGTAGCCTTTAAAACCTTATAACTTCCCAAGTGATAGGAGTATCTTTGTTATTCATCACATTCCCTGATAGTTTATGCTAATGAGTTGACTAACACTTGGACTTTCAATAATTTAAACAAACGGGATGGGATGACTCAGGATAGAAGCTGCAGTGCCACAAAGACCAGTCATGAGACTAGACGCTTGGGGTTTTGAAGTGGGTGAGATTAGCCCAACCTATGGGAAGGGGTGGGGGATGGCTGAGATGGTGAGATTGGGTCTCATGGCCAATGATTTATGAAGGCAGCTATCATGGAAGTTTAACATTATGTGCACAGTTGGAGGTCATTGTAGGGTTTGTCAGCATCAAAAAACATATTAGAAATGACAGGATCATTTTAAAAAAGCTAGTTGCATCCATTCCTGTAGTCAATTATTTTTAAAGATTTTATTTATTTATTTGACAGAGAGGGAGAGAGAGATCACAAGTAGTCAGGGGGCGGGGGGGAGAAGGCTCCCCACCGGGCAGAGGCTTAACCCACTGAGCCACCCAGGAGCCCCTCCTATAGTCATAATGACAAACCCAATGTGACTAGCAGCCAGAGTTAAGGGAAAAGGACATAGAGAAATAGAAGAGGAAGATCCCAGAGCCATCTAAAGTAGACAGCCTTTTTTTTTTTTTAATTTTTTTTAAAATTTATTTATCTGACAGAGATCACAAGCAGGCAGAGAGGCAGGCAGAGAGAGAGGGGGAAATAGGTTCCCCGCTGAGCAGAGAGCTCGATGCGGGGCTCGATCCCAGGACCCTGAGATCATGACCTGAGCTGAAGGCAGAGGCTTTAACCCACTGAGCCACCCAGGTGCCCTTAAAGTAGACAGCCTTTTAAGATGGTTATAACGATCCCCCTCTCCAGCTACTCACATGGTTTTGTAATTCTCTCCCCTTGAGTTTGGGCTGGACCTCTTTTCTAACAAACAGAATGTGCAAAAGCGATGAGCTGTTACTCCCGAGATCAAGTTGCAAAAGGCAGTGGTTTCTGTCTTGCTAGAACTCTGTCTCTCCTTCCAGCTTGTTTGTGCTGATGAAGGAAGCTGGCATGGTGTGAGCTGTCTTCTCCATAGAGAGGTCCATTTGGCAACATCTTTTTTTGCCAACAGCAAGTGAGGAACTGAGGCCCTTGGTCCAGCGGTCTAGAGAAACTGGATCCTGCCAGAATCCTGCCAATAACAGCATGTATGAGCTTGGAAGGGGACCCATCCCCAATTGAACCCTGAGGTCACAGAAGCTCTAGCCAACATTTTGATTTTAGACTGTGAGAAACCTTGAGCCAGAGGACCCAGCTGAGACACCCCCAGGTAACTAACCAGAAACTGTGAGATAAAATGAGTTTGTTGCTTTAAGCCACAAAGTTTTAGGGGTAATTTTATTTATTTATTTATTTATTTATTTATTTATTTATTTATTTATTCATTCGTTCATTCATTCATTCATTTACTTATTTTAAGATTTTATTTATTTATTTGACAGAGAGAGAGACATTGAGAGAGGGAACACATGCAGGGGGAGTGGGAGAGGGAGAGGCAGACTCCCTGCCAAGCAGAAAGCCCGATGCAGGGCCCTATCCCAGGCCCTGGGATCACGACCTGAGCCGAAGGCAGATGCTTAATGACTGAGCCACCCAGATGCCCCAAACTCCTCCTCTTGATGAGGAACAGCAGTCAAATTGGAAAAGGGATCCATCCTACGTCAGCATGACCTCAACTTGAGTCATTACATCTGTGAAGACCCCATTTCCAAATAAGGCCTCATTTTGCAGTCCTGAGGGTTAGAATTTCAACATAGAATTTGGAGAGGACACAATTCAACCCAAAACAGGGATGTAGGTCCTGGGAGACTAAAAACAAGGCTTGTTAAGGAGATGGTGGGATAATCGGAGCGACCTTTTATTCTCACAGAGACTGGTCCGAAGTAGGTGTTTTTCTCTCTTGCTCTGAGACGAGGAATCAGAGACTGAGAATGATGAGGCAGTTGCTCTGGGTTCACGCAGTCAGGAGCAGAGCTGGGCACCTGCCCAGGTTTCTCTGGCTCCAAAGCCCAAGCTTTCAATTACTTTGCTGTGCCACCTCAGGAATAGTCACAGAGGAAAAGACCTCGTTTGTAGGCCCAGTTCTGCCACAAAATAGCACGAGACATTTAATAAATCATTGACCTTCTCTAGGGCTTAATTTTCTCTCCAGTAAAATGAGCCTAATAATAATATATCGGGAAGCACAAGTACTTCATAGACTGGAAAGCATCCTGCCATTGTGATAAGTGTTATTAAGAGCAGCCTCAGCATAAGGCAAAGACAATTAACATGTTCTCAGCGGAGAATGAGGATATATTTCTGTTGCCTTGGTTTTTAGGCTTTGTATTGCTTTTATGACCCTCCACCCTCCCTATGAGGGCCTCTCCATCGATCCATACACCTATCATCTAATCTTTCACTTAATTTAGATCTCCTGCCTTGAACAGACAATGAATTCCAGCCTATTTTTTTCTTTTTAAATGAAGTTTCCTGGGGCACGTGGGTGGTGCAGTCAGGTAAGCGTCCAACTCTTGGTTTCGGCTCAAGTCCTGATCTCAGGGTCGTGAGATCGAGCCCTGTGTCTGGCTCCGAACCCAGTGGGAATTCTACTTCCTAAATTAAAACTATTGTTTTATTGAGATAGTCCTTTGGGTAGGTAAGAAAAAAATATATTGTGTCTCAGTTCAGGCTGTTACGACAAAGTACAATAGACCGGGTGGCTCAGAAACAACAATTTATTGCTCACAGTTCTGGGAGCTGGGAAGTCCAAGATCAAAGTGCTGACAGATTAGGAGTCTGATAAGGCCTGCTACCTGATTCATAGATGGCTGCCTTCTCACTGTTTCCTCATATAGTGGAAAGGGTGAGGGAGCTCTCT
>JAQQSY010002413.1:0-13693 GCA_028646535.1 Procyon lotor
GATGAAGATATTTTGCAAGGGTAGACATTTAGCTGGTTTTAGTCAATGTGTGGGAGTTGCATTGTCTTGTTTTACCTTTTATATTATACTAAGTAGATGAGAAATTCAGCTTCTTTTATTTGAAAATTTCTCAGCAAAGCTGTCTCCTGTGTCTTGGCCATATTTTCAGGCTGAATTCTCTTGTGATAGCAAAATAGTTTCAGTGGTTTTAAGGCTCATATCTCGAAACCACGCCGTTTAGAGGACGGGAGGGGTGTCTGTATCCTAGAATTCCCTGAGAACATCTTGAAATCCACTCCACTTAGTCAACTAAGTCCAGTGACTGGGGAGATGGAAAATTGTGAATGGCTTAGGTTAGGACAGGCCCTCCACACCTGGCTCTATGTGAAGAATGAACTTACACCAAATCACATAAAACTCTAAAGAAAAGAGAGTTTAGGATTTGGGTAGGCAACCAAGAGATTCTCACTGTAGCTTACACCTCTGGTTACACAGCATCTAATTATACTCAACTATACAAAATGAACTCAACCCATTCCTGCAGGAAAACCATGTGAAATCTGTTCCAACGACTGTATCATACTCTGAATTCAGGTTCTCTAATTGACCTGCAGTGTTCTACATCAGACCCATGTGTGTCTTCTTAGGGTTTGGAGACCTTTAGTTAATGATGAGATAGCCATCCCAAGGCAACTAGTGTAGAGGCAGTAATGTAGAGAGAACATTATAATAATGGTAAAAACTCCCAGAAAAGGGAAGGATGGGAAACAATCAAGTGACCACTGGTACATTGCATATATTCTTACCTGCTTTTCAGGAATCGTATGGATTCCTGCTCTGACATTGGAGTGATTTCCTTGCTCAGCCAATAAGATGGGCCATGATTCCTTCTGAAAAGATTCTGCTTGTTCCTTATCCTCCAGGCTGTCTAGTCCTGTACTCGGGGAGCATCTCTGTTAGCTGTTATTATCCCTAACCATATCAACCTATGGACTAAGCACATTTTGGTAGCTTATTTCCACTTGCTGGCATTGGCTTAGGGACTAAAAATGCCTCAAGATATAAGTGGAGGCAGGTACCAAACAAACCCACAGTGTGTATCTGGAGGAGTGGTGAGGCTTCTTGAGTTGAGTAAGGAAGCTTAAATATTAAATGCCAACAGGCCATGCCCAGGGTAATTTTTCATGGCAGCCCTAGAAAACTAATACAGGTGTCATACTTTTATGTAATATAATAAATAATAGCACTTTATTAATATGACATTCTTACTGAACATAACATTTTTCTAACTTTTCTGAAAATTCATTTGAGTCATCAAAATTTATACTTCTAAATTTTAGCTTTCTTTTTTTCTTTTAAAGATTTTATTTATTTGTCAGAGAGGGAGAGAGCGAGAGAGAGAGAGAAAGATCACAGGTAGGCAGAGAGGTAGGCAGAGGCAGAGGGAGAAGCAGGCTCCCCACTGAGCAAGGAACCAGATGTGGGACTCAATCCCAGGACCCTGGGATCATGACCTGAGCCAAAGGCAGCTGCTTAACCAACTGAGCCACCCAGGCGTCCCTAAATTTTAACTTTCAGTTGATATAATTGAAAGGAACATTGGTTACTGCTAGCAGATGCAAGATTGCAAATAATTTTTGATAATTTTTCATTTTGAGAAGGATATTTTGTTAGACCCGTTAAGTGTATTTAATGCTATGACAGGGGGCACCTGGGTGGCTCAGTTACTAAGTGTCTGTCTTCAGCTCAGGCCATGATCCCAGGGTCCTGGGATTGATCCTTGTATGGGGCTCCCTGCCCCTTGGGAAGCCAGCTTCTCCCTCTCCCACTCCCCCTGCTTGTGTTTCCTCTCTTGCCATCTCTCTCTCTGTCAAATAATAAATAAAATCTTTAAAAAAAATGCTGCGATAAGTTAGGGATAACTTCTGATAAAGCATTTTGAAGTATAAATTTCTGTACACCTTTAGCTGGTAATTTCTTTTTTTTAAAAAAGATTTTATTTATTTATTTATTAGAGAGAGAGAGAGATCACAAGTAGGCAGAGAGGCAGACAGAGTGAGAGGGGGAAGCAAGCTCCCTGCTGAGCAGAGAGCCCGATGCTGGGTTCTGTCCCAGGACCCTGAGATCATGACCTGAGCTGAAGGCAGATGCTTAACGACTGAGCCGCCTGGGTGCACCTTTACATTTAATTTCTATTTCTAAGGCTGTGGATATTTGTTTTGTAAATTTGCAGTAGTTTTCAAAATTAGCTGTGTCTGTTGAAGCTACACCTCCCTGATGTACTTTCCGGCATAACGTCTGCGTGTACTTTTTTATAATTGTTTACTGACCACATTTGTTGCCGGAAAAGTGGCCGTTCCATCCTAGCTCTTAGGCTGGAGAGCTAGTCCTTGCACCAAGACCTCAGAGTTGGGCCCTGAGGGCAAACCATGAGCTGGGCTCCCACCAAGGGTCCCAGGGCTGCTCCATGTAGAGTGCCTCCTCTCTCCCCGCTTATGACCTGTGCCACCACTGCTCCTGCTGCCGGCACCTGTCTGGGTCCAGGTTTCAGTCCAGCTGCGTCCTTGAAGCTCTGTGGGATCACAGACCACCCCCGGGGCGTGTGCCTGTGGGCCCCAGGAGGCCAGGCCATGAGTGCAGCACACTGTGGCTCCTGTCCCCATGGGCTTGGTCCTGTGTGTGGTTGCCCTGCTGCCTCGCCTGTTTCCTCTTCTCACACGTGTGCTCCATTGTCTTAGCAGATTTCACTTGCAAATTCAGAGACAAAGATGGATTTATGATGGTGATGCTAGAGCCTGTGGGTCTCTGTGAGTGCCCATGTCCTGTCCACAATGCTGGCTCTGAGGGAGGCCTCAGGGATACTCCCCTGGCTGTCTTGGATCTCTTGAGGATAGCCATCACTGCTTGCCACGTGCATCTGCAGTAGCTGATTTTAGTCTGGGCTTTATAATGCTATAGGTCAGGTTCGCTGGCTTTAGCCTGAGGGAATAATCTAGTACAGTGTTGCCTCAATGCTATGACTGGGCCAGAAGAGACTTTTAAATCTCTTCTTGAGATTCAAAAGTCTCCTTATATAGCTGCCTTTCAAACTTGAATGTAAAATTTACATTATTGAGGAAACGCTATCATAAATAAATGCATAAATAGAACTTACCCTCTATTTCTAAAATCATCCAGTCTTTAAAAATATAAACTATCGGGCGCCTGGGTGGCTCAGTCATTAAGCGGCTGCCTTCGGCTCAGGTCATGATCCCAGAGTCCTGGGATCGAGCTCCGCATTGGGCTCCCTGCTCGGCAGGGAGCCTGCTTCTCCTGCTGCCATTCCCTCTGCTTGTGTTCCCTTTCTCACTGTGTTTCTCTCTGTCAAATAAATAAATAAAACCTTTAAAAAAATATATAAACTATCTTCAGCTTTCCAGTTATACCTCCTGAATCAGTTTCTGCTATGATCTATGTCATCTCTTGGTGACTCCCTCACTCCCCTTATTTTCTGCATCTATATATCTTGTGTTTAGGCATCATGAAATCATATCTTACTTGATTATCTGGATCTGTTGACAGGCTCATAAAAATAGTTGAAATTGTTAAGTTCAGAGATTCAGATCTAGATGCTTATCTGAAAACTTACCCAAACCTATCTAATACTAGGTAGCTTAATTTTGGAAGAGATAGGAAACAATAATGAGGGCAGCTTGTTGAGATTTTTTTTTTTAACATTATACCTTTTTTAGTGATGAAAGGATATAAGGGTATACAATCTTTATTATCTTTCAAACTCTTTTTTCTAAAAAGATCTTATTTCTACATAGTCTCTATACTCATCGTGGGGCTTGAGGTCAAGAGTCACAAGCCTCACTGACTGAGCCAGCCAGGTGAGCCTATCTTTCAAACTCTTACCTTATGTACTGTGGTTCAATAATTGGTGTACTAGTTATGAAATGTATATCACCTAAAATCAGTATCGTAACTGAAGGACTATCAGCTAGTTAACAAATTGCCCAGATATTCTCGTACACCTTTATTTGATTGTCTAATTATACCTTTTGCAGGATTTGAGGTGGTTCTATATAAAAATATTTGGTAAGATTGACTTTCTGCCAAACCCCAGAGATTCAAACTTACTTGAGAAATAAAAGCAACTTTCATTTATTAAGTGTCTGTGATTAAGGCAGAACTCCCTGCTTAAATCATAGCTTTGAGATGGGAATATCAACAGAAGCATAACGCATGCGTGTGCCCATTGTTTCTCTCCGTTCTGGACATTAGCCAGACTTTAGCGTTATCAGAAATACAGAGCACGCTGTCATTAAAAACCCACTTAAAACAGGGCTTATGTTGGGTTAAGATTTATTATCCCTTTTAAAACTTCTAATTTAGTTGCTATTATTGGTGAGCATTTGGGGCAATGGAGTTAACTTTGTTGAGGTAGGAAAGGAGACAAAATCTATTATGTTGAAAACTCTGGTGGGGAAGATCCACTTTTCTTTTGGCTTCGTACTTTTGTAATTCTTCTTGAAATGATTGTTTTGGGCAAAAAAAAAAAGTGCCTCCTCCTTGATGTACATTTCTCACATTGCTCACAATTTAAAATTATTTCCTTTTCTGCGTTGCTTTTACATTAAAAAATGATTAAACATCTATTGGTCTTTGAAATTGAACAAGGCATTGAGGCATTAGCCTTTCATCTTTGGGGACTTTGGTTTAAACCTGGCTGAGTCTGAGTGAAAGCAAGTTTGATCTTGTCACCTGCACCTCTCCAAGTTCTTAGGGTGAACAATAATTATGACGAACTGAAACCATTCCAAAATATCGTAGCATTTCATTCCACTACATGAAGAACAGGAACAAAATGCTTCATTGTGCAATCGGGGAAGATTACTATTATTATTGAATATCATTACGCTGCAGCCCTAACTAGTAAAATTATGCACTACTGTAGCTTCCATCACAAGCTGTTTTAGAACATGGAGTGTTAAGTAGGATGCTTTTCACAGCGTCGTGAAGGAGAGGCCGGTGTCTGGTGATTTTAGGGGCCACTCTCTACTCCTTGAGAGAACAATTCCTTTTCCCTCAGGTCCTCAACTGACAGGAAGTCTTTTCTTTATCCCTCATCCAATTCTACTCCAGTAAGCTGCTGACTTTCATTCCTCTAGAGTTCCATATTGAAGAAACCAGTTTAAGTTTGAATACAGCCTTAAAACATACACAGTGTAAGAAGATTCATAGTCTTAAATTGAAACACGAAGCCTGAGAGTGGGAAGTGTTGGTAGACGGAAGGAGGAGTTTCATGATCCCCAGGGGAGCCCTTGAAACTCACTGAATTCACACTGGAACTTAGTATTTGGGGTGTGGACAAAGGTATAAGGGCAGCAAAGTGATATTTTGTGTATCCTGTGTGAATGCAGCTTTGTTGCTTCTTAGTGGTGGAAACCTGCAGAGTATTTGCTGTCTTTGTCTTGGGTTCAGGCCGCTGCACCCCCATGGAGTGTCCTTGACCTATTCCTAACAAGGTCCTCAGGGTTGACTTAACACTCATCATGGTCCAGTTTGCTGTGCGTCCTGTTTCCTCCATGTAACTGTGGCAACTCTCAGGGTCTCTGCAGCCAACAGACATCTAGCTTCTCGGGGAAATGTCAACTTCTGCACGGAGCTCTGAATTCCTCCCTGGGAGTTGGGTGCGAACTTTTACCTGTAAGTTTTGGAAACCTGCTGGCCCTCTCAGTGCCAGTACATATTGGGAGTTGACAAAACCCAAAACCTAAAATTTATTCATGAATTCAATTTTATCTGTCTACCATGTAACTGGAAGAGAGAATATTCTGTATATGTTAGGAAAAAAATGCTCCATTTTAATGCTGGAGGCTTCTTAAAATGTCTTGGTTCTAGTCCTGGTTGTGTCTTCTCAAGAAGCTCATTTCAACTGGCCAACTGCCAGTTGGCCTCCATGTGCATTTATATGTGTTGATATTAGGTGAGAGGTAATGAAGTGAGGGAAGGCTGCCTAGGGCTCTGAATGACCCCATATTCTATCCATTCAGAGAACGTCAGGCTGCAAGACACTGACTCTTCATTACTAAAAACTCATGAAGCTAAGAATGATAATTTATTTATCTACAGTGAGAAATAGAGCCGTCACATGGGCCAGGACAATGGAGATTTATGACCAGCTCATTTTTTCTCTATCATCAAGATATGCGGCTCCTTCCCTTGTTAATTTCCTGTAGGAAATCACTGCAGTGACTAGAAATGCTCACATGCACAGGGCCAGTTTCCGCTCTTTCTCTGTAATGGACTGACTTGGGAATTGGAAGGTTGTCTGGGGAGGAGGTCATCAGAACAAGGGGGACTAGAAGGACAAATGATTGATAGCAGTGGTCCAACGTAGTCTTATGCCTCCAGTGTTTATGTAGCACAACTAGTCTTGCCAGTAAGGCCAGATATAACCAAGTCTGTTGGCTTCATGCGGCATCCATTTGTACCCTAGGAGTAACTTGGCCGTTAGAGTTAGAAACATCCCAAACTCCAATGGCTAGGCCTTTTTCTCTCTTGGACTGTGCTTTGCTGGGCGCTGTCAATAAACTTTCCTGTTTCATCAGTCCCTACTTCGATGGACACATTCATTCACTTTTTAAATGTTTACATGTGTGTCTACCTGCTTATAGTCAAGCCTGTTGGCCAGGAAGCCAATCAGGTAACTTGATATATCTATGAGCTGTCTCATGGGATGCTGTTCTTATATTTATCTCCAAAGAAGACCAGTTATTTCTAAGTTCTTGGAGATACCTTACATTAGCCTCAATGCATTAACAGAAAATACTTGGAAACAAAAATAAGGAAGTTTTTTTTAAAGGGTTTATTTATTTATTTTGAAAGCGTGAGCATGTGCAGTGGGGAGGGGCAGAGGGAGAAGCAGAGTCTTTTTTTTTTTTTTTTAAAGACTTTATTTATTTATTTCATAGAAAGAGGGAGATCACAAGTAGGCAGAGAGGCAGGCGGAGAGAGAGGAGGAAGCAGGCTCCCTGCTGAGCAGAGAGCCCGATGTGGGGCTCGATGCGGGGCTCGATCCCAGGACCCTGAGATCATGACCTGAGCTGAAGGCAGAGGCTTAACCCACTGAGCCACCCAGGTGCCCCGAGAAGCAGAGTCTTTTAAACAGACTCTGTGCTGAGCATGGAGCCTGACATGGAGCCTGACCTCATGACCCCGAGGTCAGGACCTGAGCCCAAACCAAGAGTCAGATGCTCAACCTACTGAGCTACTCAAATGCCCCATAAGGCAGATTTTAATCATCAATGACCGTTTCTTAATTACCTGTCACATTTGACACAGATGTAGTACATAAGACTTGATTTCATCATAATTATTTTGTACTAAGTACTTTTAGCATTTACTTTTCTGGATAAAATACCCTTATATTAATTCCTTTGTTGAATTAAACTAGAATATTTCCTAGTGGGTTTCCCAGTTTTGGATTTCCTGGTCACCAGAAGATGTGCTTTCAAGCATCATCTTAAATAGAAAAATGAATTTAAAATCTAAAACAGTTTGCTCAAATGACTTGGAAAAGTCCTTTGAATGAGGCTATTTGTGAGCCATTTATGGGTGTGCAGTCTATTAAATTTATGATGGCCAATTGTGATTATGAAAAAAATGTTAAAATATTGTTCCAGATATATTTTTTATGACATTTTAAGTTTGCTCTTTCTATAGCTGGTCAAACTGTGCTTATCAGAGAATGATCAACAGGCATTTGAGATCAGATTTTGGTTTTTATATTCTATTGAATATAAAATTGCTGACTTGGTTTTTAAAATCCTTTAAATATATTGAAAGTATGCATAATGTATTACTCTATAAAAAACAGCTTTCAAAACAGTATGTGATAATGTGGCTCTAATTTTATAATAGATTCATGCATGTATATATATCTAGTTGAGAAAATTAAATAAAATATGAACCAGTAATTTTATTTATTTTCAGGGTAGTGGGAAATATGAGTGAATATTTTAGTTTCACCACCTCTTCCAAATTTTGTGTCTAAAAATTTATTTCAAAATGTAGCTAGAGTGTTCTGTTTACTCCCGGAAGGCAGTAAGTTAAAAAGCACTCTAAGAGATTTGTTCTTCATTCTAAAATAGCTGTGTATTCAGCAATTACCTCACCATAAAGCTGGTCTCCTTCTTTTTTTTTTTTTTTAATTAATTTACAGTACTTGCTTTTTTTTCACTAGCTTCTCCTCTTTGTGACTAAATTAAAACTATTAATTCAAAAGCGATTTTTCTTCTCCAGTCTTGAGCTAGTCACCGAGGTATTTGATTTTTTTCCAGTACAGAAAAGAAAGGCATTTCTATATTTCCTCCCATTTCACTTACCCAGTGACGTCACTGATTAAAAATCTCCATTCTTTGAAGGAAAAATTTTGAACTATTACTAACCAGAATATTCATCTGCTGGAGAAATTGTTGTGGGGCCAGCCTCCCTTTTAGATGATAATTGGCTTCCTAGATAAAGTTGTCATTACATTTAACTTGGTCTTTAATTATAAGCAGATGGATGAATTATTTTAATCACTGCTCTATATCTTAGCAGTAGTTCACACATTGACACAAAGTGAAGAACATCAAAGAAAAATTAAATGCTAGGGCAGGAAAGCAGCCAGCCTTCAAGGGAAGTGATTGATCACAACTTGTCATCTTTAAAGGCCAGAAGAATGCAAAATAAACACTTGGGATCAGTGTCCTAAATGTGGTTCATCAGTCTTCAGCTCAGCTCTCTGATAATTTATCTATCTCATTTATTCTAATGCTTTATCATGTATCTATCCAGCTCTGTAATTAGCTGTTCAGGTATTCCCTTTTTCTTCCTGCCTTTGAAATTGTGTGTGGTGAGATTCTGCAAGGAGGGGATATTATTACCATCCCACACAAAAGAAGCAACTCTGAAAATGGTTCTGTTTTATAGCTTATATGCTGGAATTCTTGCTAAAACTCAGAGGGTGTGTTAGATTTGGTTTAAAAAGAAGGTCTTAGCAAATTTACTGTGTTCTTTTAAATAAAGAGTTTGCTTTGGCTCTAGGTAAACTCTTTGATTTTATAGGAGGAGTCTGGACTTAGGTTCATTAAACCCAAAATGTTGGTTTGATTTTTTAAAAATAAAAAGTACCAAAGTGAGCTTCCGAATTGGAGTCGTTAAGCGCTAACATTTTATCAATTTGTTTCTGAGGAGAAAGTGTTTGTTGCTCCTCGACTCAAAAGAATGTAATTAATAATACATATTTTCTTTTTTAAAAATAATACACATTTTCTCCTATAGTGATGAATATACTGAGATTACATAGTAAATTATGTTTGGGATTTATACTTGGCCATAAATTTTCCTGTATGACAGAAGCATTCCCACAGATCTATTACAGGATGTAGACGTATTATTTTATTCGTCAGTCTCAGAATATTAGCAACGGTGAATCATTTTGATTATTTATTATTAAGTGTTGAAAACCTAAAACAATACGCACAGTCCAGATTGATGCACTGTTTTGACCTTGACATTGTGAATATGAGATGGCTTCTGGTACTTTGAGTTTGGACATAATGTCAAAATATTGAGTTATCATGTGCTTCTTTACCAACGCAAAAGTGTGAGATTTTCTATTGTTAGCTTCACTTTAAACTACATGTGGTTCATTCACTTGTAGGTCATCTAAGGCAAAGCTTTCATCCTATTTGACTTCCTGTTGTAATGTCTCTAGGCTACTTCCCTTTATTGGGTGTTAGAGTTCCTGTGGGCTCAAACCTTCCTTGGAGTTAACCAAAGACCAACATCATTTGGAATTTCCAGTGGCAAATCCATGTTTCAAAGTTGGAAGGGATTTTTGTTTTAAACGTTCACTGATGTGTTAGTTTATTGGCCAGCTTGATGCCCCTGTGTTAAAAGAAAACAATTGACTTTAACATTTAAGGGGCACACAGGTCTTTTACTGTATGGGCTGGAAACTCACTGTTTTTACTCCATGTCCTGTTTGTAGGGTCATTATTGTCTCCTACTTCTCCAGCTTCTAGATCTTCTCTTAGCTTCCAGGAAACCATACAATTTACTGATAATGAATATGAGCTTCAAAGTTAGAGTTGTTTCTTGTTCCTCACAGCTGTGTAATCTTGGGCACCTCCTCCATAAAGAGGACTGTTGTGGGGATTCAATAAGATTGTGTCTGTAATATACTTAGCATGGTGTCTGATGCATATAACTGTACAATATTATTAGTCACTATATATCAAAGACAATTGGTCGATTTACTACCATCCTGGGGTGACATTGAGCTATGTTGTTTAGAAGTTCCTTTGGATTTTTTTGCATTATATATTGCCTCTTAAAATCCTCCTTTTGTTCTGGAAGTATTTTTCCAAAGTGCTCAGTCTGAGAACAGGTGGTGAAAGAAGAAAGGGGCAGGCAATGATATTTCTAAGCAGAGTAATCCTGCCATGCCCCAAGAAAGTACAACCTCTGATCAGGGAATGCACTGGGGAGGGAAGCTTCTCTCCTGCAGGGATTGGGGTTGTTCTAACGGGAAAAGGGGCAGAGTTCTCTCTTCATGGAGACATGAGGATGGAAAATCAGCATCTCATCAAACTTACTATGTGGTAATTATTGTCCCTGTGTCCTCCTCTCTGGGTTTCTTATAACTAACCATTAAAACCAAGACCCATAAAACCAAGCCAAGGACTTCAGGGTGTTTTTTTGCCTTTGTTAGAACTTTCCCTTAACCCTGTTTGGATGGGGGAGGAGATGTTTATTCCAGACTGTGACAGTCTTTTTAGTTTAGGTGATACACCTCTCACCCAAGTCCCCTTGGACTTCAGTGCCAGTCATGGAACCATGTGCCACCATATGCTCCCAGTTATCCTAATTGTCCTCTCATTTGTTCACCTGAATGACTCTTAAGTTAGAGCAAACATGGATTTGAGCCTCAGCTCTACTCCTTACCTTAGACAAATCACTTAGCTTCTCAAAGCTTTTGTTTTTTAATCTGTAAAATGGCGGCAAGAATGGTTTTACTTCTCAGGGTTGTCATGAAGATTAAATGACATGTAAGATTGCATAATAAAACCCAATATTTTCACAAATGAATCAGACATATGTAGGAAACACTCTTCAACATGGATTTTTCTATTTCACCTATTCTTTATTCATTTCAGCAATCAATTCAACTTTCCACTTTTCTTCTACTTCTTCTAACTCCTTTCTTCCCTTGCAAATATAGGTTCCAAGTAACTCAATGGATTCTATTATTGGGACACCTGGGTGGCTCTGTTGGTTGGGTGTCTGTGGGACGGAGTCCTGCATTGTGCTCCTTTCTTGGCTGGGCGCCTGCTTCTCCCTCTGCCTGCTCCTCCCCCTGCTTTTGTGCGCACACGCTCTCTCTCTCACAAATAAATAAATAAATACATAAATAATCTTTAAAAAAAAAAGAAACTTAAGTAGTGGCAAAAGCCAACTGAATGTATTTTTTCAAATATGTGACTACAGGGGAGAACAGTGTTCTGTCTCACATTAGGCCAATAAAAGAAGAAGGAAAGAAGGAAGGAAGGAAAGAAGGAAGGAAGGAAGGAAGGAAGGAGAAAGGAAAGAAAAAGAAAGAAGGAAGAAAAGCACCATCTATGCTCCAGAAGGTGATGGAAGACAGGAGCATGGTGACAGAAAGCTGACCGTGATGGCACACGTGTTCTGATGATGCCAGAGCTGACAAGCTGACTGGATAAGAGAGAGACATTCACAGGCTACCCCACCAGCTACTTGAATGTCTTGTTTCTTATCTGTCTCCTTGGGGGAGAAACTCAGAGGAAGCCTTTGGCAATCCGATGCCTGGACTCAAACTCATCTTTGTCGTGTGGGTGCCACATCGCAGCACTGTCCACACGTGACTCTTCTCTCTCTTACCCCATTTCTTCCTAAAGATGTAATTGTTTCCACTGAATTTATTCTCCCCTCCCCCATATACCTTGATGATTCAGTTGATGGCTGTAGATACAAATCAGACTTGCTAACTAATTGGAAACCTTCCGGGGACATATCAGCAATGACGATGTGGAAAGTAATATGCCATAGAGTGTTGTCATAAGGATAATTTTTTTTTCCACAAAGAAGTTTAGTTTTTCCTCCCCTGGATAACTTTTTTTTTTCCCATCTGAGATACCTCTGTTATTATGAAGGATGGGCCTGTTAAGCTTTATTAATTACTTATCATTTAACAGGTCATTTTACTGAGCATCTGTGGAGTTCTGGGTTGGAACTATCATCAGAATGGGAATTAGGATAGAGAAGGTACAGTCCCTGTGGCCACAGAGCTCACAGGAGGTAGAGTGGTAAGCAGACTGGTTTAATATTATCTGCTGGGAGACCTGACAAATTTTTGCATAAGGACTATGGAGCTACATGGAGCAGGAGAGACAGACACTGGTTCGGAGAGGAGCTGATTCACACGCTGGGCTTTGAAAAGTCATGTGTGGTTATTACTCATTCCTCTTTCCACTGCTCTCAGACCCATTGTCCTCTCTTCTTTGCCTAGAAAGCTGACCCCTGCCATGGTGGATACTTTCATATGCCACCCATTTCAGGAATGTGAGACTCATTCCCTCCATTGCTGGAAGACAAACTTCAAGTGTTGGCCCTCCTTGGGGATTACATCTCCTGAAGAAAACTGCCTTCCCTAAGGTCACACCTCCTCCTTCCAGGAGCAGCCTGTATCCAATCACTTATCATTACCAGGATATGAAGACCACCCCCCTCCCTTGCTCCAACTTGAGAGAAGCTTTGAAGGATCATCTCGGCTCTAGACCATCTCTGGTCAACCTGACCTAGGATATCTGTGGGTTGCTGGGCCCAGGCTTCTGAGATGGCTGGATTCTTGATGGTTCAGATTGGTGGCATATGATCAGAAGTGGGGAGGAGAGAGAGGTGTTTACTCTATGCATCCTCTCTGCTTCCATGCTTTTCTCTGTCAGTAGCTGGTCCCTCTAGGACTTGAGCTCCTGCCCAGGCAGGCCATCCTCCCTAGCAATTGCTCTCATTACTCCCTTCATTTCCTCCTTCAGGTCTAAGAGTGGTAATGTTTCCTTCTGCTGCTGGTCTCAGGAGGCCTCAATATCCCTAGTTGGTTTCCTTAACCCAAACAGATCCTTTAGTTCAACCTTCAGTTGAAGCAGTGCTGGTGAATGTTTAACAACTGGGTCTCTGGAAAAAAAAATTAAAAAAAGCTTAGAGCATTTTCTAATTTATGTAGGGTATATATGCCCATCATGGGCCAACAGGCTGACATTGAACACAGAATTGGAAAAAGACGTTAGCTAAATTGTTCCACCATGCTGATACAATAGATGAAAATAAATTTTAGATTGTACATATTAGTAAAATGTAATAATTTAACAAGGAAGGGAGGCATTTTACATATTTATTGCCTTGTTTTACTATAATTAAAAAAACTGTAAGTTAATTTGATTTTTTTTATTAATAATTTTTATTAACATATAATGTATTATTTGCCCCAGGGTACATGTCTGTGAATCTTCGGGCTTACACATTTCACAGCACTTAACAGCACATACCCTCCCCAATGTCCACAACCCAGCCTCCCTATCCCTACCCCCCCACACATACCTCCCCCCCCGCCGCCACCCTTAGTTCATTTCTTGAGTCTAGG
>JAQQSY010002414.1:0-13692 GCA_028646535.1 Procyon lotor
GGGCTCTTATGTTCTATCATAGGCAAAAATTAGTGAAAATTTATTAAAGCCTTAAACATAAGACCAAAAAGTATCAAACTCATAGAAGGAAACAGCAGTTTCATGACACTGGACTTGACAATGATTTCTTGGATAAGACATCACAAACACAGGCAACACTGACAAACTGGACTAACTTACGACCTTTCGCACGTCAAGGGACACAATCAACACAGTAAAAAAGCAACCTAAGGAAGGGAAGGAGATATCTGCAAATTGTATATAAGGGGTTCCTATCTAAAATATAAAAAAAACCTCTTACAACTCAACAATGAAAAAAATAACCACATTTCAAAAACGGGCAAAGGACTTAGACATTTCTCTGAAGGTGATATACAAATTGATATACAAATTGATATACAAGCATATTTTAAAAAACTCAAAATTCTCAGTGAAATGAAAATCAAACCACAATAAGCCATCACCTTACACCCACTACGGGGTGGCTTTACCCTTCCCCCAAACGAAAACAGAAAATAAGACGTGTTGGCAAAGATGAGGAGAAACTGAAACTTGCACCCTGTTGGCACGATTGCAAAATGGTTTCCACTCTGGAGCAGTGGGATGTTTCCACAATAAATCAAAAATAGAACTGCCATAGGATCCAGTGATCTCACTTCTGGGTGTGTATCCAAAAGACTAGAAGCAGGATCTCAAAAGGTATATTTGCACACCTGTGTTCACTGCGGCATCATTCACAGGGGCCAAGAGGGGGAGGCAGATGTCACCGATGGGGAGCGGATAAACCGAATACGGAATATTATTCAGGCTTAAAAAAGGAAGGGAAGCCTACCGTATGCTACAAAACAGATGAACCTTGAGGACATGCTAAATGAAATAAGCCTGCCACAAAATGACATTTACTGGCTGCTTCCACTCAGTAGAAACAAATGAGAAGGGCCGTTACCAGGGAGTAGAAAGTAGGAGAAAGTGGGAGTTGCTGTTTAATGAGCATCGACTATCAGATTTTAAAGATGAATAACTTCTAGAGTGCTGTATCACAACAATGTGAACAGGCTTCACTGCTGAATGATACACTTACAAATGACTAAGCCTGTCAATGCTATTCTGTGGGTTTTGCTACTCTAAAAAAGTGGGGACAAAAGAGTAAGACACGAGGGGCTATATCATAGGACTTTTTAAAATATATATACATAGTCTAAGTACTCATGAAAAATGTAGTTGCAAACTTGACTGCTCAGCCAACCTTATAAAAATGTTTGCTCTGAAGTCTGAGAGGCAGAATGCGGTTGTCAGGGAAGGGAATTAGCACGCTCACGCCCGTGTGCTTGCACGCACACACACGCTCGTAGCTAGGCACCCCCAACAACTGTCCTAGCAGCCGCTTTATCTGCAGAATCTATTGTTATAACATGCTTCCAGAGTTATTTTTACTGCATACACAATGACGATGAAACAAAGGAACCGTGAGGATTTTCAAAGGCAAGAGTATAATCAATTTCAACTCCCCTAGAGCTGTAAAAAAAAACCTCTTCTGAAGCACTGACGTCTTTAAAAAGTGCTAGATTTTTAACATCTTTGTAATCAAGTTGCACGTTCATATCCCTCTTTACAGAGCGAAAAATAGTAAAAAGAAATTGCACTTGAGGAAGAAGATACAGTTGTTATACCTTAAAATATCCCAGGATGTAGGTCCACAATGCCTGTTTCATGAAATCTTGCCCTGAAACACTTCTCTGAGTGATGAAGGGATAAACTTAAATAATTTAAATTCTTCTCAAGAAAATCAACGATATTTTTCATCTCACTACTTACTGTCTTTAAATTTTTAAGTTTATATATCAAGCGATCGATTGTTTGGTTTCTATCCAATTATTATGGCATGCTTTTCTAATGAGACAATGTGAAGAACGTTCTCTCTTTAAATTAAAATAGAAATAAAGCAAATGCGCAGAACATAAAAATTACCGCAGACTCTGGAGTATATTTATGCTTTTACACACCGACCTATAATATTCTACATTTAAAATTTCCTTAAGAACAAGTGATTTGATTATGGTAAATAGCTTTTCGGGGGATACAGATTTATAGTCATAATTCTTTCTGGAATTTGTTTTAGGATAACAATAAAACTGAAGGTTGTTATCCTGAGCTAATGTTCTCGGTTCATTATTCCAGTGGGTCCACATGTCTTATCAAATCTATGGCTGATGGAGGGTACAAGGTCGTGAAAGCTTTGCCCCGGGTTATAGATGATTCCAAAATCATGTCCGCATGCTAATGCCCAGCACAAAGATTTACCTTGATACACAGAGCACTGAAAGACCAGGCTCCTTCTCACAAGACAACCTGGCTACGCTCAGGATCCACAGAGTTGGGTAATTCGAAGCCCCACCTCTAAATATCAACTAGCTCTGATCTTATGAGATACACATCCAATGAGAGCTTGTCTGGGGAAGTCTAGACCCTTTCAGATCAGAACTGCCTACTAACGGCTGCTCTGAGATGCCTCTCAGGGCATGCCATCTTGCTACAATTAAATCCTGACTTTTCCTGAATGCCCTGCCTTTCTGAACACCACGGTCCCACTGCTGGGTCTCTCCGAGACTGTTGTAATTGCTGTCCAGTCCCTTCCAACAGAGGGCGGTGCTCTGGAATTAAACAGTCTCAAGACCAACCTGAATTCTTGGGTAGCTCAAAAGAGAAGTTCTCTTTGGGTTCAGTCGGAAGAAAACCGATTTAGACCCTCTCCCTCAAATACACTGTTTGGCGCCCCCCAAACTTGGAATAATCCGTTCATCATCCACATCTGTACATTTCAGCTCTAGTGGACATCTTCGATTCTGGCTGGAGAGACTCAGCTCACTGCATTCCTGCCAGCTAATGTTTTTAATGGACGATTCCCTGGTGTTTCAGGCTGTCTCAGAGTGGGATATCGGCCAGTTTCAACACACTGGCTCCTCTTTAGGAAACAGAGCCCTGCCTAGCCCCTGGACCCCAGCAGTCAATCAGGCAGCTTCCTGGACGCCTTTAGTCTGAGTCCTGAAGCAACATTATAAAATGAGCACTGCAAATGGCAAGTACAAGACCAACGAGCACATATTGTACATTGACAGCGCCTCTTTACATTTCTTTTTTCGATTTGAAAGCTTGTGTGTATGTGTCGATGCAACTGTAATCTCATGGCTATGAATACTTTTTTTATTCCATCATTTTCCTAAGTCTTGCAAAGGTTTTTTTTTACTTAAAATGGTACTTTGATATAAAATATTTGATATTTGACACTATTATGATATAAAATGTTCTCAGTCCTATAATAAGCTGAAACAAAACTGAATTTCACATCTAATATTTAATTCTGACTATAGAGTCTGGTGGTTTTTTTCTTCTTTCTTTGAAACAGGAAAAATTTAGGGAAAAATCATATGCTAAAATTTCTGTTATCCCTTCTAGGTTAAGATAATTTCTAGGTTGCAGTTTCTGTTTTTATTTTTATTTTTTAAAGATTTTATTTATTTAAAAAACAAACAAACAAACAAAAAAAGATTTTATTTATTTATTTGACAGAGAGAGAGATCACAAGTAGGCCGAGAGTCAGGCAGAGAGAAAGGGGGAAGCAGGCTCCCTGCTCCAGCCCCCACTTCCCCCCAAAAGCGGGGCTGGATCCCAGGACCCTGAGATCATGACCTGAGCTGAAAGCAGAGGCTTTAACCCACTGAGCCACCCAGGTGCCCCAGCAGTTTCTGTTTTTAAATGATTTCCATTGTCCTTTGCATCAATTTATAAGATACATTCAGATAAAAGAAATTCTTCAAGGTCAATTTAAAATGCAATGTCAAAACAAAGAGTATGACTCACAAATAAACATCCCCATATCCAACATAGGGACCCTCTTTATCTCAAGTTTTTTTGTTGTGTTTTTAACTTATTTATTTTGTTTAAGGAGAGAGAGCACAAGCAAGAGGGGCAGAGGGAGAGAGAGAGAGTCTCTCAAGTGGACTCCATGCTCAATGTAGAGCCTGACTTGGGGCCTGACTCACAACTCTGAGATCACAACCTGAGCTGAACCCAAGGGTTGGACATCCAACTGACTGTGCCACCCAGGTGTCCCTCAAGTCTTAATTATTGCATTGAACACTCTGGGCCTCAGTCTCTTACTACTCTGCTCTGCTGGACAGACTTTTCAAAAAAGAGAACATTTGCCTTAATACTGACCTAAAATAATGGTATAAGCAATAAAAGTCGTCAAGTTTTCAAGACCATCATCCATGGGCTCCACTTTGCCCACAGAAGATTATTACTAATTAGCACACGATACACACCATCCAGCCTTTTGCATACCTTCCATCTTCACTCCTGTCTTCCTGCTACTGCATCATATGGAATCTGAAACTACCATTACCTATCTCGTGAGCTCCATTATTTCTTCTAGGAGCACCCTCCTTCTGGAAATCACTACTCCTTTCTCCCTTTATGTGGTCCTAGTGGGGTTATTACAAGGGCTTCCCAACTCAACAGCATGCAGAGCTGGAAACTTGACTTAGGTGAGCCCATCACAATGGTTCGTACATGAAGATTGGTGACCTGTCCTTATGTAGGGATATGATCCTCATGGGGATAATTCAGGACCCTCCTATGAGATTTGATCAGTGGAAATGAGGAACAACAACAACAAAAAAGACCCTGTCTTATTTTTTATTATGAATCCACTAGGATGTAGGTATATGCTCAAGACTTACATCTTCTGACTCAGAGAAAGAGAGAAATAGAGGAACAGAGAGTTAGAGAGAGAGAAAAGAGATAAACAGAAAAAATAATATCAGTTAAGTCCCCAGATCCTACATTCAGCAGAATCTGAAGCCAACTGAATTGGACTTCCCAGGTATAAGGGCCATTTTCCATACATGAAAGCCAATAAATTCTATTCTGTGCTTAAACACTTATGAGTTCCTTTTCTGTCAACGACAACCAAGTGACTCATCTAACACACAAGGCTTTCTTCCCCCTAAAGGATACATCCCTTTAGAGCACTGATGTCTCTTCTCTTCTGCCATCAATATGTAGCTTATTTCCACTACTAGAAGAAAGGTTTCAACTCTTATACAACATTGAATATTTATTATATAATATTTATTTTAAAATAATACATTTCCAAATTTCAGAAAGCTTCCCACATGTGTTGCCTGTGGGGCTGTGCATAAGATGGAAAGCACAAATTCCCTCTAGTCAGTCAATTCTCAGTAAACAAAGTAGCCATTGAAGGCCCTCGGTGCACATGGCGACAGACCGAGATGTAAAGAGGTAGAAGTTGAAGTCCCTGGTCACAAAGGTATAACCACACCACTGAGAACTCATACACATAAGGAAAAGTGCAGGCACAACGACAGCCAGGATTCTGTGCTTCTCATGGGGCACATGCCCACATCCCTAACCATCCCAGAGCATGCTGACCCACAGGACCCAGGACCGGAGCACAAAAATTCAGTTTAACCCTTTTCATGCTGTCATAGACCAATTCTTGCACTTTAATTTTTCCATCTCCATGTACCTGACACAACGATGTGAAGCAGTTTCCTACTGTAAAATTCTGTTCTCACAATTCAATGGACACTTCAGTCAATATTTTCTCTTCTCTTCCCCCCACAGACCATACATCCCTTTAGAGAGGGACCATCTCTAGTTTTGCTCACAGGTGCATCCACAGAGCATAGCAAGGGGCCTGCCATGTAAAGGACTCAATCTCCATCTTACTCGTTCAAATATACTCTTAAGAACCTGCTGTGTGCAAAGCTGAGTATTTATACATTTGATGGTTACAAGTTTAATCAGTCACCATGTTGAGCTCATATTGCTTCTTGGCTAAGAGAAAGAGGACAGCCATCTAAATATATTCGGCTTCAAAGAAAAACAGATGAAGTGCTCAGTTAACTGAGATTTAAGGAGAACTGAGTACTTGGAGGTCAAGTACAATTTTATGGCACTTGACCTGAATTTTGATAACAGGTAAAATTTGAAAATTCAAAGACAAAAAAAAGTCTCCATTTCGAACTGGGGAACAAAAAGAGAGGAAAGGCAACAATCTCAGAAAAATTGAAAGCATTTGTGGGGGTCGGTTGGAGAGATGGAAAGACACATAAAGGTTAAAAATCAGAAATGAGGGTAAAACAATTGTAATCAGAACCTTCTGAGGGAGGAAAAACTCTGACACTTTCAGCTGCACCACAGGGAGCCACTGACAACGTGTCAACAGCATTCCAATCACAACAGTGGGATTTGTGGAAAATCAGGAGCAGCTCCAGATCTTCTAGGGGAGATGGAGTGGGAAGGCTCCATCAGGACGCTTTCTCAGAGTCGAGGCATCAGGGTCCCAGCCACATGAGAGCAGGACCATGGACAGCGCAAGAGGTGCATGCATTCATTGAGAGAATTTTACAGAGGTGGGAACGAAGACACCAGGCAGGTCAGGAAGGAGACAATGGAGACAGAATGTGGAATAAGAGTTGCCTCTGAGCTTCCAAACTGCAGTGGCCAGACAGAGGAGACGCCCTTGGCGAGAGAGGACACACCACTGACTTTGGAAAAGAGCAAATAGACCAACGCGTAACTGTGATTCACGTCCGTCAGCTAACCCGTGGCCACACAGCAGTCCACGCGCCAGAAGTGTTGACTGCCAAGGAGCAACTTTCCACCCAGACCCTGAAGTGCCTCACAGATACCAGCCGTATTTAATTTTTTTCAACCAGATACAGGTTTCTATTGATAAGCATCAAGTCACATTGTCATTAATCACTACATATTTTTAAACTCTATGAAAAATGGGGAAAAACTGTAAGTGATTTGGAAAGGCAAACATTTAGTTATTTCTAGATGATATCAAACTCACCAATATTGTCTCTTTTTCACAGATTCTATCAATCTCAGAACATTTTAACAAGACAATGGCTCATCCGTCACATCTTCATGCTAATTTATAAATGCTAGAATTAAGGGAAGGAATAACGACTTGCCCTAATCTACAGTAGATTTTATTTCCATTACTTTTAATATCATCCTTTTAAAAAAACACTTTCATGGCTGGTTTGCAATCAGAAATGAAAAAAATGTCTTCAAAAACTAAAATGGCATTATATGACTTGTCTGTGTGCCTCTGAAATCTTGTAAAATTAACTGAATAATACAGAAGGACAAGAGTATTAAATGCTATGGTAAGCACAGATGATAAAACACAGATACTTTAAGGAATCGTATGCTACCGAAAACAAACAGCAAAAGTCCCTATTCTTTCTGACTCCATTCTTTCTTTTCACAGAACCACCACTGTCTCCTCAGGCAGACTTGGGATCACAAACAGGATTCAGGAAAAATGTGGAGTCCTGGTAGACCTGAACACATGGTCGGCCTGAGTCTCTGGCAGAGCGGCATGGCTAGGAGTAAGAGCTTGACCTTGAGAGCACTCGGGACAAGGGCTTGAATCCTCACCTCTCCGCCCCATCAAGGACTTCTTGTTCAGTCTCAATGATGCAACCCAGGGTCACTAGTTCTATTCTCCCCAAGCATCTTGGCATGGATCCCTGTGGGTGCGCACTAGGAAGCTCAGAGGACAAAGGGAGAGACGGGGTGTCAGCCTCTTCAGCCCTTTTGGTCCTAGCCTCCCAATCTACTCCTCCCTGTGGCCCATCCATGCAGGTTTGTATTGTTTTCTGTACCTTGGTGTGTGTGCACCACAGTCACCACTGGTAGGAACTGCTGTGGGGGCCGTTCCCCCAGAATCTGTGCAGGCAAGCGACACAGTGCCGCCTACTCTGTGGGCGGTCTCATGGGGACAGCGGGGCAAGGAGGTCTGGGCAAGAGTGATGTCTCTGGATGGCGAGAAATGCACTGGGGTCTTCAAAAGGTATTGCCATATGTAAAAGCCATATGTACTAAACCTTACAAGGTTTAGAGGTCATTTGCAACCCTGAAAATTGTGGTAGAGACCAGGGAAATGTAGAGAATTTAAAAGATGGCTTCATTAAAGAATATTAATGACCATCATCATGTGAACTAATTACTATTGATGACTCATTTTCATTTATCAAATGTTATTGTGTCATTAATATGTGTCTGATATTATTAACATAAATTGGGTTTTAACACCAAACCAGCTTTGTTGCATGATCTTTCTTTGCCTGCAAGCCTACAGGTCCTGCCCAGATCTGGCACCGGTGGGCCCCACCATAAGCAGGGGATTCAGGGATGAGCCAGTGCTGACTACAGAGATGGATGAATGAGTGGTGGGTAAAGGGAGGGAAAGAGGAAAGGGAAGAGTAATGAACTGACTGAATTTCCACAGACATCAGCGAAGTAAAGAAGGATGATATTATCAGCTACATTTTTTAGTTGAGGACATCGAGAACCAAGACTTAAAGAAATTAAGTGATATACTAAAGATTAAAATGAAAAAAAACTAGACAGTAGTTAAAACAGCCTAGGACTGGCCCAAGAGGTCTCGTAAGTAATGGGTGATTGTGGATGACATATGTTGCCTCCATGACCCACCTCGGCCACACTTGTGACCACAATTCCCCTGGACAGAGAACATCATGACACACTGTGCTGGGCCCACCTTCCACTGATTTCACTGGCCCAGCACAGGTGATGACCTCTGTGGATCACTGGTGAGAAAAGGAAGAGGTCAACACATGACTAGGATCAGTAGAACGCTCTATGTTAATTACACCGGAAGGTTTTTTTCAAGTATTTCTTTAAAAAAGACTTGTCTAGGATCTCACAAGAATAGAAATGGTGAAGCAATGTGTGGCCTGCACTGAAACAGAAAGTGCTTAAGTCAGTCCCCAGAGCTGAATCTCACAGGTAAAGTTGCTCCAAATAAAGCATAATGAACCAGAAATTAAGGAAACAATTCAATCTTCAAATGGTTTTCTCCTCTCAGTGATACTCCACAGAATTGGCTTTTATGTGCTTAAAATATGAGGTACCAAGAGGCATATCCCTCATCCATCCACTTCATATGTATTTTCAGCCACCGAGACAAGCGTCTTCCTCTTGCTTTGCTAAAAGCCTGAATGAGAAAGAATGGCCAATTGATTTCCACAAAACCATTCATTCATTTAAGTCTGCCTCCTCCTCTCCAGATAATAAATAATTCAAGCCTCTTCTATCTTTCCTCACTCAAAAGACCCTGAAGCTCTCTGCCCTTTAGTTATTCCTCCCTTGACCACTTCCTATGAGCCAAAGACTTTTTTATGCTGAGCAAAACAAAATGGAAGCAGTATTTAGAACGTGCCACTGACTCATGCAATATCATAGTTTCCATTCTGAATGGTACCATCCTGTCTTTGAGGGGAGAACAGCTCCCAATCAGCTTTTCTAGCGACTACCATCTTCAGAGATGACGTGTTTATGGAACTGTCCACAATGACCGCTACACTGCTTTGTGAAGATATGACCTAATTTAAAGCCAAACAGTTTAAGAATTATTTAAACAGATTCTACACACGTAGGATACTTTCTCCTTAATAAGAAAGGATAATTCTGCTGTGGGTTGGAACAGAGGTTTTCAAAGCATAGCACAAGAGGCTCATACCCATACAATGATCACTCTTTTTTTTTTTTTTTTAAAGATTTTTTATTTATTTGACAGAGAAAAACACAGCGAGAGAGGGAACACAAGCAGAGGGAATGGTAGCGGGAGAAGCAGGCTTCCTGCCAAGCAGAGAGCCCGATGCGGGGCTCGATCCCAGGACCCTGGGATCATGACCTGAGCCAAAGGCAGACGCTTAATGACTGAGCCACCCAGGTGCCCCTACAATGATCACTCTTAAAATATGACACTGGCATGAGTTTATTTGTGACAATTAGTGAAAACCTTTATGTCAAAGCTCTTCTGAATCTTCAATGGCGTCACTGTTACTCTCCTCATTTTTTTTTAAAGATTTTATTTATTTATCTGACAGAGAGAGATCACAAGTAGGCAGAGAGGCAGGCAGGGAGAGAGGGGGAAGCAGGCTCCCTACTGAGCAGAGAGCCCGATGTGGGGCTCGATCCCAGGACCCCGAGATCATGACCTGAGTTGAAGGCAGAGGCTTTAACCCACTGAGCCACCCAGGCACCCCTACTGTCCTCGTTTTACCATTATTTTAATTTTTCAGGTGATTGGATGATGCTCAAAGATTTTTTTTTAAAAAAAGTCCCAACACGTAGCCTTTAATGACAGCAAGCATGGGCTTGAGTTACCAAAGATAAGGAAGGAGATACAGCAAATTAAAAATGCAATGTATTTGCAAATTAAATAATGTATTTAATTACATTTAAATTACAAATTAAACTATATTAATGTACAAATTAAAAATGTATTTCCTATCTTAAAAACAGAAAACCTTTGTTGAGAACCACATCTCAGTCCACCAGTTGACCCTTCTCTCCTTTTCCTTTTAGAAACCGAAGCACATAGTGCTTTTCCACTCCTCTCCAATGATGGCTCAGGACATGGCGGTTTGAACTCCACTCCCTGTTCTCCACTGACACTGCTCCCCGTCTGCTGTCCCATCGGATCCTCCTCAACCATGTGCCTTAATCTCATCTCATAGCACCAGGCTGCTCAGCAGACCCTGCCTCCTGGCACCATGATGCTCGTGTTCTTGACTAAAGACCTCCTCCTTCCTTTGTGAACATCTTTTCCTCTATCTGCTTCGCAGAAGTGTCTGACCTTAGCCAACTATATCCCCATTGGCTCCTTCCTCCTGTACCAGGGCTTAAAGGAGAAACCAGTATGGTAATGACCCCACGTCTCTAAACAGACATCTCTTGCCTAACGTCAGACCCGTATATACAACTGTGGACGGGGCAGCTCTCCTCAGACATTATAGGACACAACGTGTTCTGGCCTATCTCTCTTTCTCTCGTGCACATCTGAAGCTTAATAGAAATGCCATACACACAGTCATTCAAGCAAATACATAAGTGCCAGCCTTGAATATTCCCTGTCTTTCATCCTCTGCAACTCCTAAATCAGTCCTTATTAGCCCAAGATTCCTTATTACTCAAGTGTCGTTCAATTTCATCCACTCTTCTCCATTTTTCAGGTCACTCACCAAGACAGCCTTCCCTCCACCGGGCTCAGATTACTGGGAGAGCCTCCCCACCGGCCTCCCCAACTCCATTGCTGTTCCTCTCCACTCATTCTCCGTATTTGACCCCACCAACACAAATCTTTGCTCTTCACTCTAATGGGTGAAAGATTTTAATGGATTCCAATCACTCCTAGGAAAGGTCTAAACATGCTTACATAGCATACATGGCCTTCGCCATCTTGACATTCACGTGTAAGAAGGAAGAGCATGGATTGAAGTTGGACACTGTGAGTCTGAAGAGCTGATAAGACAGAGGGGTCTTCTCAGGTTGTGACCACATGTGGCGAGAAAGCCTGACTTTCAAAAGCAAAGCCAGGGAGATTTTCCTGGAATTTATCCACAAAAATGCTGGAGATGAAATAACCCTAACAGGACATGTATAAAGAAAAAGAAGGCAAAGCACAGACATTTTCGCTAATCAGACAGTAAGTTCTGTTAATTCTTTCTCATAAATACCACTCAAATCAGACCATGTCTCATCAGCCTGACTGAAGCTATCATCTGACCTATTTTCTTATCTGTTTCCCTTTCCAATCTCTCTTTTAATCCATCCACTATATTGAGACCCGAATGACAGTCCTAAAAACAAATCCTATCACATCCCTAACTTTCAAAACTCCTCCGTGAACTCTCTCCTACAATGAATACCATAAAAATGCATCATCCTTATCCAAACATTGTGCATTTCTCCTTCCTCTACCCTGTGGAACTCCTTTGCTTTGTTCTTTGCATGTACCGTGAGCTCACAACGCTGGGTTTCATACAGGTCTTCCCCTCTGTCAGGTCCCCTGACACATCCGGCATCAGCAAATGCCTCTTCATCCTTCCATGCCCGCTCGCTCACTTTGAGGAGATAGACCCACTCCTCACACATGTCTCCATAGCAGAACCCGGGTACCCTGCTCCCCCCAACACCCACTTACAGAAACGTGCTAACAGTGTTGTTCACTGTTCCTAAGCTCCTCTCTAGACTGAATTTCTGGCAGGAAAGAATCCTAACTACACACATAGAAGCTGAGCACATCGCACCATGTTAAGCATGAGTGACTGATGGAAATATCTGAAATCACTGGGTATGATTGTAGAGCCCAAGGGAGGAACCCAAAACTGTGGAATAAATCAATGAGTTACACAAACACTTTCCCAGGAACGCAAAAGGTTTAGAAATTAGAGATGATCACTGAGTCAAAGTAGGGAAATATTTGAGGTAAATGAGAAACAAAAAAGGGAGTTTGAGGTTTCAATGCAATAGGAGGTAACACGCAGTCCCTCGGTAGCAAGGCATTTGAGGGCCAACTATCAATAATGGTTTAAAGAAGTTTGGCAGTGAAGGTAAGTGGAGCTACAGGTTACTGGCCTGAACAGCTAAGAGCACTGAAATAGAATATAGTACTTATTTATGAGTTTAGGAACTATTAATGAAGTGTTAAGTAAAAGTTAACTTCTGGGAGCCTAGATTCTCTGAATCAGTATAGTGACACATGCCCATCTCTGCCCCAGGGCCTTTGCTCTTGCTCTCCACTCTGCTTGGCAGACCCTTCCCACAGATATTCACATCATCTTTTTCTCACTGCATTCAATCACTTAGAGGTCAGCCCTTCACAACCTATTCAGAATCAACCCTCATCACAATCTGCTGCCAGGTCACTTATTAAATCTTTAAACTTCTTTTTCTCCACATTCAGTTGCTGCTACCAAAAATTTTTATCCACATCTGTGCGTTAACTTATTTACTTTGTCTCACCACAGTCATCAGGATTTCAAAATGGGAGTGATATTAGCTCGCTGGATTATCTTTTTATTCTTAGCCCTTAGACCAGTACTTGGAAAAGAATAGCAACTTGATTATATTTACTGAATTCATTAAAAAGTACATGAATGGATAAATGAACGAATGGGATAGAAGAAAATGTGATCAACTTAACCTATTCAACTATACTCAACAGTTAAGTCACCACAGCAAGTCTCTGTCCCTAAAGTGACAGTAGGGTGAGCCAACCACGGGAAGCCATTCACTGAACAAGCTACAGAAAGAAAGGGTATCACATGAGAGTAACAGATGTCAAGTGAGGCCGGGCATGTGGAACCCTCCATCTATAATGACAAGCCTTTAATATTGCAATGACAACACTGCAACAATACACAAAAATACATCAGTGGATGGACCATGTCACTGGATGGACACAAGGAGCCATGACATTCCTAAGACTCTGTATAACTGTGAAATGTGTGAACAAGGCAGTCAAATGTTGAATAACAGATATAAACTATATACTGTAATAATGCTATCATTTTATATGTATTCTGCAACTGTTTCCTCACTTCCCAATTGATACTATAGGAAAACAGATACAGATATAAAAGATATACAAATATAAATGTACAAAGAAGATACATTATTAGAGAGAGAGATAGATTAGATTTGGAGTTGTACTCTGATATGAAGAACTTGATAGGCAAGGCAGGAGTTTGGGGGGGTGGGGGAGAGAAATGAAACAGGAAGGGATGGGGAGGGAGACAAACCATAAGAGACTCCTAGACTCAAGAAATGAACTAAGGG